>JAFEMH010003211.1:0-281833 GCA_022495995.1 Adenophora triphylla var. japonica | reverse complement strand
AATAATAGACAAACGGAGACTCATCTCCTAAGAAGTAGTCAAGGCATTATGTCATCCACATAAACGAGGAGATATGCCATAGAATCACCCCGATGAAGAACAAAAGAGAGAGGATCTGACTCTACTCTGAATCAAAACCCAATAGGGGATACAAAATCGCAAATCCGGTCTATACCACGCTCGAGGTGCCTCGCTTTAACCCATATAAGGACTTTTTTTGAGTAAGGCATGTCATGATCAGAAATCTCTTGTCAGCCAGTAACCCAACCTGCCGATTGTAAGTACCCCAACTGATCACCCCTTTCAAACACACGGAAACACCGCAGACTCATCAACGTAGTCTCGAGACCTCTCTCACTCAAAACCCTCTCAAAACCCTCTCAAAACCCTCTCAAACCCCCAACCAAACCAAGGGAGGAGCCTTCCGGGATAAAAGGGACAAAGGACCTTGGGAATTTTCAGAAATTGGGAAAGCAATATTGGTCCGTACGGACCTCTTTGCCGTCAATAATTACCGAATCCCCTTAAAGTCCACAATATTCCTCAAATCCCTAAGAAATGATTACCCAAATGCATGGTTGGTCCGTACGGACCTCTTTGCAGATGCCGAGTTGGTCCGTACCTGACCTTCTTTTGCATGGGGGACATCATCATTCCGTAATATTCACCATCATTGCGCATTCCCTCAAATCGAGGAAATCCAAAATTCGGATAACCAAGAAGGTCCGTACGGACCTCTTTGCTCCGAAATTTTTACTATAAATAGAGGGCTCCCCTCCTCATTTTCACACACCTCCCTCTTTCTCTCTTCCTCCCTTAGCCTTCTCGGCTCCCTCTAAGTCCTCTCGAGGCACTCCCGCCCCTTTCGGATCCTTCCGAGGCCTTCCGAGCTCCCTCGTGGTGCTCCGGCCTCCCCGAGCGCTCCCGAGACGCTCCCGCGCTGCCCCGAGGCACTCGAGGTACTCGAGGCCCCTCGTGGTACTCCGAGGCCTTGCGCTCGGTCTTTCCACGCGTGTCCCTAGGCTCTTTCCGAGTCAAACCGACGATCCCAAACCACGCCGAAACTCGCCCGAGTGACTCGCCACCACAACGCACGCCGAACCTCTCGCCCGAGTGATCCCGACGATCCCCACGCACGCCGAACCTCTCGCCCGAACGCAGCCTACAACCTCAACTCACGCCGAAACTCGTCCGCGGACAACCGGCATCTCCCGGGCAATCCCGATCCGTACCGAACGCTACTCCGACCTCAAACACTATTCCTCAATAAGACAAGACACGAACCAACATTGTAAGGCTTCCTTCCTATACTATTTCAATACATTTCCATACATAGCATACAATGTAGACATCCGATACAAAGCATGCATTTTTAAAAGCACACACACACACACACAACATTTAAAGGATATTAGGGTATCCGAAAGACTCGTTTTACGAGGCTACTCTGGTGAGCTCTAATATTCTAATATTCTCTTCCCGGGAGTCATCTCGACCTCCGAACTCAAAATCTCATCACACAAAAACAGCTTTAAAATTATCTTTAAACCGATGCCCTTTTTCAATGTTTTGGGGCTTAATAAAAACGGCGTGGCGACTCTACAAAAAAAAAACGGCGAGACACGCCGCTCCAACGCGAAAGATGCCAGATGCCGGGGCCGCGAGGCCCGCTTGATCCGGGTAATTTCGCTTGGCGACACTGGGATATTTTGTTTTAAAAACTTTTAAACAAAACAAAAGATTTTTAAAACGATGATGAGGGTCAAACTTTCATTTTACCCCTTCCTTTAATCGTTGTGTGTGTGCACGTGCTTCGTTTTTATTTTACAAAAATAAAAATACAAAAAAAATGCATCAATATACATCTCGTGCATACATTTAAAATTCTTCAAAAACTTCGTTTTACTCGTAAAAGAATTTTAGAGACCGCACACTACGCGCACCGCCGCCTCTACACCGCACTCTACTCACACCGCCGCCTCTGCTACACCGCACGCTACGCGCACCGCCGCCGGATACATCGCACACTACAACCTCAACCCGGAAAGTGGTCTCGCTTGCAGTACCGTTAGGTCTTCCTAGGCCTCTGACGCGCACGGATCATTCCAAACATCCCATCCTAGCCAAGCGTCAACCCCGCACGTTTGAGTCTTCGAGTCACACTCGCCCGTACTCGGCTGGTTTTTACTCAGCCCGTGTCATACGCCTCGGATACATATACCATGCCGCCATTTTCTCGAGTCAAGGCTCGAACTCAAGATCCCTTGCGCAAGCAAAGCGATGAAAGGTCATGCTAAAATCTTGACTCCGATCTTGATTTCCGGCTACACCTGCACGATGTTCCGTCCCGATATACATCCATGCTCGCATGACACCATGTCATCACGCTTTGATACGTCGCCCATGACGATATGACCCACCTAACGCCTAACGTCACGCATCCCTTGCGCAAGCAAGGTAAAGAGAGGTCATGCCGAACTCTCGACTCCGATCTTGACTCAATGGCCGGCTCTGCTCACTATTCACGGCTAACGCATCAAAACGAACATGACAGCTCCTGGTCCTTAGGTTCGATTTTTCTTTAGGCCGGTGGAAACCGCTTGCACTATGTGACCTCGCCCGGGGCCGTCCACCCCGGGATGTCGAAATACAGGTGCAAAACGAGGGGCTTATAGCCGCACGTATGGTCTCCATCCGACTCCAGATCTAGCATAGTTGCGAAAAGAAGAGCAATCTTTTCCAACCTACCTAGGATTCGAGAAAACATGTTTTAAGTAAATTAAAACAACAAAAAAAAAATCAAAAATAAAAGAAACTAAACCGCATGCCACGTGAGCTTTCCCTTTATCCCGTTAGGCCATTCCCATGTCTAAACCTTGCCCATCACCCTCCAGCCTAACAGAGTGGTCGAGAGTACCCGGAACCCGTCTCCCAAAGGTCAAACAAAGAAGGTCCTACCCACCTCTCGTCACCAGACACCGTCAATTCCCCATGGCCAAGTCGCTGGATAACAACGATGAGAACGGACCTTACCCCCAAGAAATTTCCCAACACCGGAAGAAGTTTGGTGTCCTCACGGCTACTGAGAAACGTCAAGGTGAGCAACAAGCCTGGGATCGAAGGTGCCATGCACCACTTCGGAACCTTAGCCACCCAACTACCCGGGGCTTCCTAAGCCATACGATCAAGCTCCTACAAACTTCTAACATCTCTCATTGTCTCCCGTAAGTCAACCTCGTTACCCTCGTACGAGCCATGCAGCATGACGTAAGACCACAAGACCTTCCAGAGGAAAGCTTGCCCATCCAGCCTCCCGAGGTCCCTACTCACCGCCGAACAACGAACACATCTCGTGGGACGCTCATGACAGCAAGGCTTGTCTGGAAATGGAATTCTGTGATGCAATGAACGAGGGCCGTCCCTCGACGAAAGAAGAAGCTATCTTCTCAACAAAAACCGAAAAAGAGGTACGAACTGGGTGATCCTACTCTGGCCTAACCCTCGAGAACCCTCAGAAAGTTTGACTACTATGTCATCTACTCCAAAGAAATCTCCCAAATTAGTTCTCGCACAAGGCCACGGCAATGTTTGCTCCATGATCACCGGGACGAAGCCGCACCGCCACCGAAGGCCCGAAGGTCCAGATAATCCAACCCCCGTCTCGGGAAGATCTCAAAGCCACTATTGATGCTTCAAGAAAAGCCATGACAAGAACGAATTGAAATGCGCAGCCCGGGCCTTACGCCAATCGTGCTCCTCCCACTACGTAAACGGGAGAGACAAGCAAAACCATAAGTCCAGAGGTGAATGTTCTCGACACGTTCCTGGCCAAATCCTGCCAATCCTCCACGGACAGACAAAAGGCCACCCATACCCGAGCCACGAATTGAAAAGGGGCCCTACGCCAAAGAAGCCGAAACCTCGACCCAAAGGTCAAGATCCCGTCTTGACACAGCTCAAGCGCACTCAGCTAACATCTCACTCGGTCCTTACTCACTTCATCTTATCCGCACAAGCTCAAGTTGGAAGAAAGCCCGGCCTGCACTACGGTTCCCATCACAAAGCGACACCCGATGAAGCGCCGTATGATTGGCAACGTCAATTACAAAGAATATCATCACCTTCACAGAGCTCGATCTTCCAAAATTTGGGGCCGACCACAACGAGCCTCTCTACATAACAGCTCAACCGGACGAGCGCCGTCTCCCTGGTGTCGGGTAGATGGGGATCATCCACGAACGTCCTTCCAGCCAAAATGATGGATTTGCTAGGGATCAAAGCAACCGATCTAAAACCCTCGACTGTGCAATCAAGGCATACGACTCAACATCCCGCCCAGCCTTGGGAATAGCCACCTTGAACTCCGTGGTTTGGAAAACAAATGGTCCCGACAGATTTCCAAGTCATCGACATCCCGATCACATTCACCGCCATTTTGGGACGCCCTGCTACACCCGATCAATGGGGTGGCATCCACTCTTCATCGCTGCGTAAAGTTCGTCCAAGGAACAGATCTTACCATCATCTACGTGATAGCATAGTCAACGAAAGGACCGAAACAAACGGCGTCCCGGCCTTAGAAATCAAACCCGACGATGATGGCATGATGCTAACAGTGGTTCACCATCGAAAGCCCAAAGGCCCAAGTGTGCCACATAGACTCCGCCTTTGATTTGGGACAAGATCCCTCCCCGATGAAAATGATGAAGCACATGAACTACATCCCGGGCTCGCTTTGGGAAAACGCCATCAGTGGCACTCACCGTATCATCAATATCAAAGAACAATACCTCGCACGGCTCGGGATACTCTCCTACTCCCGAACACATTGCGGAGGACAAGCGAGCCGCACGAAAACGCTCCACGTATAACAAAAGAGGCTTGCACGCAATCTCCGATCTTCGTCCCACAGCCTTCGACATGACTCAAGTACTTCACAAGGAAGGCCAACTCGGAAGAAGATCCGTAAAAGTGGAACAGAGCCGATCGCCAAACAAAGCCGGCCGACAACCATGGACAAGCTCCAGCAGTAACCTCGGCAAGATTCAGAGGCCTCAAGCCAAATCCCGTCCGAAGAGCATTCCTCGACACACCGCTCTCGCCGGATCCACAACCACCACTATTCACAATGAATTTTGGTTCGAAAACTCCCTTTCGCGAAGAACTTCGAAAACTCTCTCGTCAACACTCCCGCCTTCAACAAGCGGGACGAGTCCGCATTCGAGCTAGTAATGCCCAAGACAAAAGCAAAAGACTCCGCAGACGATGCTTGGGACGAACCACCGCTTCCACTCGCTTCTTCAAAGAAGAAATCGAGATGCCGATCTAATCGATTTTGTTTCGATAACTCGTGATAGCAATGACGGAACGGTGACATAAAGCCCTTCAAGCCCCATCTCCTATCAAGCTCATTGCCACTCAATAACCGGGCCACCTTCTCCTGACTCCACCGCCAAAGAAAAAGGACATGATCGAACAACTTGGTCTCGACCCTCGAGTCCTAGAGTCTAGTGTCAAAACTCATCCCGAGTCCATTAGCTTTGAATTTGAGTCCTCTCGAGTCATCCGATGGCCTCACGCCGTAAGATTACGAACTCATTGCCAATAATGTATTCCCGTATGCTCTTAATGAATGCTTCGATCTTTCCGAGTATCCTCTCATCGCATCTTTAACAACCGGATAAATTAACTAACACACAAACAAGCTTAATAACGATTCACTTGATAAAGAAGCGTACACATTAAACGAACAATACATTAAGCACATCTTTAAGCATGTTTGTCAAACGAGAGAAAACCGGCCCAAGCCGCCGAGGAGGTTTTAACCAAAGTGAATTGGGAACCGCGAAGAGCCAAAAGAGACGCAAATCGGAAGTTTCTTCACCTAGCACAGAGCAAGACGCACGACCGCACCGCTCAAAGAGTTCGTGGACGTGTTCGCTGTCTTACCGAGACATGCCCGGATTAGATCCTAACATCAGAGCACCTGATCCCTCAATCCCGAGGCTAAGCCCATCAAGCAAAAGCTACGCCGAATCAAGCCGTAATGGTCTTTACAAGTCAAAGAGGAGATCGAAAAATGCTCCGCGTCGGCTTCATCGTGGTGATCGAGTACCCCACATGGCTCTCCAATATCGTCACTGGCCACCAAGGCCAATGGAAAAGTACGCCGTTGCGTGGACTTCCGAGATCTCAACAAAGCAAGTCCCAAGGACGATTTTTCCACTACCCAACATCGACATGTCGGTAGACACTACACCAATTTCGAAGTCAAGTCCTTCGTGGACGGTTTTGCACGGCCACAATCAAATCAAGATGGCCGAAGAAGACCAAGAAAAGACAAATTTTCACAACCCCTGGGAACCTATCGCTACGCAATGCCGTTCGGACTAAAGAACGCCGGGCTACTCTACCAACGGCAAAGCAACCGCCCTCTTCCACGATATGATCCACAAAGAGATCGGGCGTACGTCCGATGACATGATCGTTCACTCAAAGGGATCAGACGGACAACACCTCGCTGCACTGAGAAAATTCTTCAATCGCCTCCGAAAACACTCAATGAGGCTTAACCCCGCCAAATGCACATTCGGGGTTAGCCGAGGCAAGGTTTTGGGATACATGGTCACCGAGAGAGGCATCGAGGTGGATCCTCAAAAGATCAAAGCTATCATCGAAATGAGACCACCGCAAACTCGTACAGAGGTGAAAAGCTTCATGGGCCGCCCGCAATATATCGCCCGCTCACAACCAATTGACCTCTATGTGCGAGCCAATCTTCAAACCGATGAAGAAGAACGCCGACATCGAATGGAACTCAATGCCAAGCATGCCTTTAAAAATAAAAGCATACCTTGTGAGTCCTCCGATTCTCTCGTCCTCCCCACGAGGAAAAGCCACTGCTGCTATACCTAACCGTGACCGACACCGCAGCTTGGAGCCATGCTCGTCAAGAAAAGAAGGAGTCACTGTCGAAACGCCATCTACTTCGGGCCGAAAGTTTCAAGGCAACAACTCAATTACTCACCCTCGAGAAAACCCGCAGCCTGGTACGGGTTGTCTGGAAACTACGCACTACATGCGCCGCACACGCACACTTCGTTTCCAAAATGGACCCAGCCAAGTACCTCTTCGACAAACCATCTCTCACATGAGGCTCGCCAAATGGTCTTTCTTCCTAGCGGAATTTGACATCAAGTACGTAAACCAAAAGTCAATCAAGGGACGGGCCATGGCCGAACAACCGGCCGATTTCCCAACCGACGAGGCTCGAGGCCCCGAACCACAATTTCCAGACGAGGGAATCTTCGCAATCGAAGGCGAAAATCGATGGCAACCGTTCTTCGACTGAGCGGCCAACAAAAAGGGAAACGGATCGGTATGCTCTGGTAGATCCCAAGGACGAGCACACCCCAATTGCTATAAAGCTCAATTTCGAGGTAACCAACAATGCCGCCGAATATGAAGCTCGCGCCGCCGGACTACAAGCCGCACTCGAGAGGAATGTCCGTAGAACTCGAAGTTTATGGGGACTCACTGATCATCAACCAAGTCTCCAACAAGTGGAAAACCATAGACCCGTGCTTGCAAAAATACCATGCTCGCATGGAGGACCTCATCACACAATTCAAGAGGTCACCTTCCATTACTTGCCAAGAGACCGAAACAGTTCATAGATGCCTTAGCCACCTCGCTTCCTCAGGAAATCCCAAGGAAAAGCAATCAAACCCTTCAAAGCCTGGACGAAAGGAAATTCCCGCCTACCGTCTGTGAGATCGAACTGTAACCTAAGCCCGTCAATGAGCCACGGTATAACCTGCATCTTCCAATACCTCAAGAACGGGGAAACCACCTTCATGAACAAGGGAGACCCACACACGTGAGGGTCAAAACCAAGAGCATCATGGCCCTAAAACGCCTCGCCTCTCACTTCGTCATCCTCGGGGACATGCTATACAAGAAACGCTACCACGGGCCACTCCTACGCCGCATCGCCCAAGAAGAAGCAAGCAAGTTCATGAACGAAGTCCACAATGGGGCTTCGCGGTCCCCACACGAACGCCAGAGCCCCGATGCAAATCATTCTCGTGGATGGGCTACTACCGGATCTCCATGGAGGCGTATTGCATCCACTTTGTCCGAAGCCGCGACAAGTGCCACCCGCTTCTCCAACCTCAATCATCTACCTCCCCACGATCTCTACCGCATGACTACACTCTCGCCCTTCGCCACTGGGGAATTGACGTCATCGGGAAAATCGCTCCGCCAGCAAGAATCTGGCCACGAGTTCATCTTAGTAGCCATCGACTACTTCACCAAATGGGTCGGCCAAGTCCTACAAGGTACTCACCTCCAAGAAGGTCGCGCATTTCCTCAAGGAAAACATCATACGCCGATACGCGCATCCCAAATGAGGTCATATCGCATACAACGGCTCACACTTCGAAGGGGAATTCGACAGATCGCCGGCCGAATTCAAGATCACACGCCACAAATCTTCTCCCTACCGGCCACAAACAAACGGCGCCGTGGAAGCAAAGAAACAAAACCTCGAACGGATCATCCGAAAATGACCACCCGAGGACGAGATTGGCCCGAGAAGCCGCACCTTGCACTTTGGGGCTACCGCACATCGGGCCGTAATGTACCACGGAGAAACCCCATTTGCCCCGACATACGGATGGAAGGCCCTTCCCATCGAGCCGGAAATTCCTCACTCCGAGTACCGCCGGAAAATGACATCAACGAAGTCGAATGGCTCCGGCCGACATGACGAATTGGCTCGCTAGACGAGCGACGACTAAAGGCCATGGAACACGTCCGAGCCTATCAAAGCAGATGGCTAGAGCTTTCGACAAGAAAGTCAAATCCCGAGACATCGTGGAAGGTGACTCAGTACTCAAAGAAAAGCCTCCCACTCGAACCAACCCACCGGGAAAATGGGAACCCACATGGATCGGCCCTTTCGTGGTTCAAAAGATCTTCTCCTGAGGCGCCATGAAGCCGATGCACCTAGACGGCAATCCCTTCATGAATCCAAATAACTAAGCAAACTTCGCAGATACTTCGCCTAAAGAAGAACAACCGCGCATCTCTTGGCACTCCATGTAGTGCCGAACTACGTGCACTCCGAGCCCTCTAGTCCTGGGGAACGTAGGCAACCTTAATTGGTCCGGTCTAAAAATACACAAAAAGTCAAAAGTTCAATGTCAATCAAGACCTCCATCAAGCTACGCACTTTTCAAGAACACGCCCAAGAAATACCTTGACCAAGTCAAACGACGGCGGCAACATCAAAGGACATCCGAGGGTCACTCAAAGATCAAACGACCGACTCATGTCTCGCTTCCAAGCCGTGGGCTTGCTTCGCCCTCACGCGCTTCAAAAAAAAAAAAAAAGAGAGCTCGAGCAAGGGCTCACAAAAGAGAGCTCGAGCAAGGGCTCACAAAAAAAAAAATATAATAAAAGAAGCTCAAGCGTAAGCCGCAAAAAGAGGTCAAGAGCCCGACGCCAACAAAGAGGCAAGGAAGCTACGAAAAAGACCGTCAAAACGACTTGTCAAGGGAGCATTCAACCTCTCACCAAGCACAAAGCCTCAAAAAAGGGGATTGCCGTCGTGGCCTGCATCGTCTCGGCCCGCAAATGCAAATGTAAAAGTCCAAAGACGGACGCCGACAAAGCGCACAAATGTAAGCAAAGGCAAACAAGAGATCTTGCGTCTCGACAAAGCTTTAAAAGTAAATCACAAATCACTAACGGTTACAACATTTCTGATGAGTTCAAGCACGGTCTACTCTCAAGTTCACAACATGCTAAAAGACAAATTTTAATACATTTAACTAATAATGTGTTTGCAATGCAATGAATGGATACCTAGAGGTCATTCCGCGCCATCTCGCGCTTGTCCTCGCCATTCTTTCCTTTCTTCCTCGTCCCCGGCGAGTCTTCTTTCGCTTCACGTGAACCAACTCTCGCGTCTCTCGCTCCGAGATCGTGGGTCCTCCCCGTAGAGTCAAACAATCCAAGAGCTCGTGGCTTCATTCGCCCGTGCTTCGGCTGATCTCCTCCCCGCGAGTCCGTAAAAGAGGACCTCTCCCCGTCGCCGGCCAACTCTAGTCTCGTAGTCAAACAAAGTGTCTCCCGTCACATCCAAAGGGTCGACTGTGCTTCTGAACTCCTAAGGCAATAGCTACTACGCAACCGGTCCTGCACCGCTACACGCCGCCTCCAAGACCACTGGGATCGCCCAACACGCCGCTCATACCAAAGCCGTATACCGAGTCGTCAATACAACGCTCCCGACGTCTAAGGAGTACCACAGAGGGAAAGCGGAATACTTCCATACCTCGTAAAATACAAGAAGGCACCTAAAGCCGCCATACAAAGAGGAGCTATCTCCGCAGCAGAGCAAGGTCATCCCACCTCAACAAAGGCTCCCGCTTCATCCCAAACCGCCGGCAAACAAGCGACGGAATATAGAAGGAGGACCAAGACAAACCCGGAACTCCGACAACGTAGGACCCCTCCCGCAAGATCCTCCTAGTCTCAATCCTCCAGCAAGGAACCCACCAATTGATTTGATGCGTACTAAGCCGTGCCATCCATCTCTCCCAGCGGATCGATCCATATCCAAGAGGTCGCTGAGCAAACGACCACGGCTAAACGACGTCTGAGCCTCTGACATGGCTCGAAGTCTCTCTCGCAGCCCACAAGGTGAGCAAAGCGGGGCTTCCCCCTCTCATAAAACGATCCCCGCCGCGACGGTCGATACCACGAAGAGTCTCCCCAAAGACCAACGGGACAATATCCTCTCCACTCAAAGGCCTCTACCACATCTAGCAAAGCGCCATCGCAAATGCCAAGAGAGCCGACTCAGAAAAGCGTCGCCATCACGCACAAGGCAAATACATCCCAAGAGACGTCACTCATCATCAACCATGAACCGCTCCGCACTCGTAAATGTCGATATGACCCGAATCAAGGATCATGCCCCGCACTTTTTCCAACGAAGTACGAAGAAAGCCTCGCAAGCTTCACGCGCACCGCAGACCACTCAATCAAAGGAAGCGAGATGGCCTCCACCTCCTGGCCCTCCAATCAAAGCCCGAAAATCCTCAAAAGTGGGCACCATTTCATTATAGGAGAAGCAAGACACATGCCTCCTAACATCCTGTAACTTCGCGGCAGCCCCGCAACAAATCCCAATCAGAACCAACTCCTTAAAAGACCAAATCGAGCAAAGACGAAACCTTACCTCGAAAGCCCGTCTCTCGATGCCTCATACGACGCCGCATCCACGCTCAACCGCTCAAGGAAGTGTGCTTGCCTCTCCCGCGAAAGCCTCGGCAAAATTCTAGGGACGTACGAAGAATCCATGGCAAAAATGGAGGTTCCTAGAGAAAATGGGGAAGAAGGCTCGAAAATGGCCGCAAATGGGGAAATGGGGAAGAACCAGCACACCGGAAAGCATTTATGTCCTTCCCAAACAAGCCAACCACGGACCTCCTTGCAAAAGAACCCATTTTCCTCAAAGAACAAGCATAACAACCACTGTTCTCGCAGGACCTTGCTCCAAACCGCCCAAACACCGCCCAAAGCCATTCCCGACAAACATACACTACCCACAAACGCACTTCTCGCCTCACGTGGCATGCACAAAAATATAATAATAATAGCAACCATTTCTAGGACAAATCCCGGAATCACAAAAATGACATTACATCTTAAAATAAAATGCCGTTTGCCATGCAAATACGTGTGTTTTATTACAGTGTACCTACGAATGTCTCGTTGCTAAACAAAAAAAAAAAGAGGGATATGAAAAGAGGGAAAGCAAATGAATACTAATCGAATCTCAAAGATCATCATCATCCTCGCGAGGTCCTCCAAAGAAAAGTCGGGCATCCTAGCCGAATCCCCGCCCGTCACATCCTCGCCGCCGAATACCGAGCACCCGCCCGAGGCTCCCACGAAAAGTACTCAAGGATCAAATCCGGCGAAAGGATCAAAGAAAGAAGGCTCGAGGAACCCTCACCCCGCTGCGCCAGCATGCGGAGGCATGAATCGATAAAAGGGCCGCTCCTCGAAGGCCCCGCAGCCTCCCGAAGATGTCCCGCATCCATGCTATGCCGCCTCAAAGGTCCCTCCCGCCGCGGCTCCGCCGGCCTAGGCGGAGGAACGCCTACGTAGTGCCTCAAGGCATAGGCTCGTACGCCGCACGCGTCGCGAAGACCGGCAAGATATCTTCGAAGCCATCTTCTTCGCAAACGACCTCATCGCCACGTAACGGCGAGTCAAGATATCATAGGCTCTCCTGACTCCGCACCAACAAGCTACCAAGGAAACGCTCAAAGAATACGCTTATACTCAACAACAAAAAGAGAAAAATACGTAAAAGATGCCAAGATGGAAAAGAGTAAGCACACTCACCGATCTATCTGGGGTCCACTCAGATGCAAGCAGAGCTCCGCTCCGAACGGCATGCACACCCTCCTCCTCGATCCGTCCCCGCGGACGTACGTGAAATCCGGCCCCGCATCGGAACCTCTCGGGGAGCTCGCGGGCCAGCCTCTCTCTCCCGCGCCGCACTCCGCGGCGTCCTCGCCTTCCTCCTCACGAAGGCCCCGTACTCCTCTCCATACAAGATGAACTCTCGCGCCGACACCGCCAAGGTACCTCTCGAAATCGAGCACGTCCATGTCTCGGGAATCAAGCATCCCAAAGGGAGGGTCCTCTGAGCTACGGGAAGCACACCGGGGCCATGCCGCTGTAAGACCCGCTCCCCTGTGTACATGACGTCACAAGTCAAGCCCCGCAAAGATCTTCCGCCGCGCCCACCTCTGGAGCCCCTCGAACTCATCCCCTCATATCGAGGCCACGGAACAAGACGAACCCTCCGGCTATCCTCTCCAGACGCTCTCCCGCACATCCCCGTAGGCGATGGTGAGCTTCCCCCGCCGGTCCTCCTCTTCCTCGCCGCACGAGCCCACTTAGCATAGCAGTGGTACGCAAAGAATGCCCCTGATCTCTATCCCACTGAAGCACTGAAAACCTCATAAAACCACACCCGTGGACAAAACAGAAGGCTCAAGGCAAAAGAAAACGGAGAAAAGACAAGTTGCTAAATCAAAAACAAAGAATAAACTCATACCTCCAGTGAGCAAAGTCAAAACAGCCAACGAATCAAGCACTTCAGCTTAAACCGGTCCAAGGAGAAGTAGAGTCGCCCAAGCTCGCTCGCCCCAAGCAATGTCGTTGCACTTATCCAGTCAATCAAGCTCTCCAACAGAGCAAATGGAGCCGTTAGCCGCGTGGTTCGAGAACAAAGTCTCTGACGCATACCACAAAAGGAGCGCGCCAACCGCTCCGTCGCTCACCCGGGCCGGTACTCGGATGTAGCCCCAATGCCGGACGTGATCTTCAGCTCCACGTCGCTATACAACATGCCTGTGCCCTCGCGAGGACGAGGCTCAAAGCCCAGCAGTTTCTGGCCGCACCACATCGTAGATCATGTCTCTCCACCGTACCGGCCCTCCTCAAGGAAAGCCCGTGATCGCAAAGAAAGCCTGAGGGCGTCACCGTCACCTCTCCCCAAACTCGATGGAAGGTGTGGGTGGTATCCCACCGCACTCGTAAAGGCCAAGGAAGACACTCTTGTTCTTCCTCGTGTCGTACACTCCAAACTGTGTTCTCAACGAACACACCCAGCCGAAGCATAAACCAGCCTCCGGGACTCGGCCTACCGTCCACGTAAATATCAGCATCCGCCGCCACACCAACAACAACCTCGAGCGATCCCCGAGTCTTCATCCTCTCGGCCTTCCACGCCATAAGCCCCGCATCCCGCAGTAAACACAAAGAAAGGTACGTCAATCACGATTTCTTAATATAAAGGCACATATAACCCGTCACAAAACACTGCACATATTGCACATAATTTTCACATATATCATACATATAATTTTTCCCATGCGGTCCGACACAAAAACACGGCACTCCATCGTACACATTTTCTCAAAAGAAAAAAAGGGGGGATTAAACCCTACACGACACATTTCCTAGGAAAAGACCCGTCCCAACACGGCAAAGGCACATATAACCCGTCACAAAAACACGGCACATATTGCACATGTTTTCCCCACAAAGTCCGTCACCCAAAAACATGGCACACACGGCACGACACATATGCATAACACATTTTTCAAAAAAAAAAAAATCCATCCCTACACGGCACACACTTTCACATATAACCCGTCACAAAACACTAGACATGTCACATTTTTTCACAAAAATTATCACTACACGATAATTTTTCTCATAATGTACATACATAAATAGCATACTAAGATAAAACACCAAAGCATGCATTTCATTAGAGAGGCACTTTATTTTCACAAATAAAAGCTAATCTACACATTTCTGCACAAAATACACATACCCACAATTTTCACATGTCCATTTTCAACAATTCATCAAGAATTTCACAAAAAAGGCATAAAATAATAACAAAAATTCAAAATGCGAAAACTAAAACCTAGTTCTAGCATTCAAAAATTCGAAAGCAGGAATCAAAACGGAACGTATTTCTTACCTCCCGACGTTCGTAGAGCGACGATTGTGCACCTCCGGATTCGAATACAAGACATCCGGTTCTTCGAAGATGGAACGAACGAAATCCACCTTTGAAGCTCCATCCGTTGCTCGACCACCTCTTGATCAAGGCTGACGACGACTCCTTCAAGATCCTTCACCACGGCAAGCAATTCAAGCAAAAAATCTTTAATTTTGGTTAACAATGGAGGATTTTCTCCTTTTCTCTCTCTCGGTTTACGCCCGGGAAGAAGAAGTGAAATTGTCTATGGCTAAGAACTTATGAGACGAAACTCACAAGGTGAGATGAAACTCACGGTGTTTGCCCTTAGTGTTAATGACACTAACGACGACACTTTCACCAATTCTAGAAAAGCACAAATCAATAGAAATAAATATAATTTGCAAATGAAATATTAAAGCAATACACAAGAATATAATTTTTATCAAGTTATATAAATATATAACTTGATGGGTGCCTAAAAGGCAAGACCTTTCTATTAATAATATGAATTCAATACAAGGTCGAGGTTGTTCCTTAATGATAAACGAACCCCGATATAAGGAACAACATACACGAATTCCTTCAGCAAATAAACACTCAAAACCTCACAAAAATATAAAAATCTATATGAAATATTCGAGTGTTGGACAAAGTGTCGCCGACACCGAATGGCAACACTTCGAGAGCGTAATTCTACTTTTCTTGTGCAGCATTTGCGTTTCTCGAATTTGGATGATCTTCAATGAAGATCCATCGCACTATTTATAGGCCACAAAGTCTTGGAGCCTACTCAAATGATCGCCAATGCTTTGGAGTTTGTTTCCTCCATTTATGCCACTCTCGCCTCTTATGGGCGTAGGAGACCTAGTCTTCTTGCTTCTCTTGCTTGTACCTCTTAGCTTTGGTTGCCTTGTACTCGACTTGTTCTCCCCGTAATAGCCGAATAAAATATCTCCTGGCTTGGTCATCAATTAAACAAATAAACACATGTTTATTTGTTAATTTCTTCTCCTCTTCGTGATTAACGCCCGGGCCGTTTCGTTGCCGATTTTAAGCTCATTTTAAGGTGACTAACTACCGTTATATAAACATTAATTTACCCATTAATATTTGTGAAAAATACAAGAATTAACTCAAGGTCGCCAATTCCAAATGGCAACACTTTTGGCAACACCAACGGCAACACCGGTTTGCAACACTTGGGATGACATTCATGACAACACATGATCTAACATTAACAATCTCCCCCATAGTTACCGATTTCTTCACAAAATACCAATGTGATGATCTTTTCAAAAACAATTAGTCAAACTTAACTAAAACCACAAAAAATGCCACGAGATTTTGATAGAGGCAACATCAACCTTCGTGCAATGTTTTGAAATATTTTTCAATCCAAAACATCAACCATTAAGCAAATGAAGTATCAAAATCTTTACAAAATCTCCCCTTAATACGAAATTTAATAATTAAATAAACTAACTATTAAATTCTAAACAACCAACCAACCATTTAACAAAAACCATCCATCATCTTTTGAAGAAAATTCCAAATTTAAACAAAGAAAAAATGTAAATAAAATTTGTTTAAGCATTACAAACCAAAACAAATAAAATTGTTTTTGTTTCCAACCACCAAAAACACAAACCATTCGAACCAACCACCATTAAACCGCATTTCCAGCTCCTTCACCTCCCTCACCTGTCCCACTAGGCCCAAAGACCATTCCCACCTCCATCATCATCATCACGCCTTGGTGGCTTATCTCCCTATTTTGGAAGAAATTAAATCCACCATTTTCATCATGTCAGTGGCGCATATCCAACCATCCCCGAATTACCGAGTCAATGTGCTTCACTTGACCATTGAAAAATTAAGAATCATCGCAAAGATCAACCATAACAGAGCAGCAGTTGCTGCCGTAAGTGTTGCCGCTTTCAGAGCGACACTTGGGGCGACACCGGTAGCGGGGCAAGAATAGAGGAGCATTTGTAACCAAAACCCAAGGTAAATCCCCGTGCCTATCACCTTCAAGAAAGTGCTTGGTAATTAGATAATACACAGGTCTTTCAGAAAGATTATCACCATTCCAAGGCTTAAGGTTTTGGTACATTAGGACTTGGAAAATAAGGGAAGGAAAATGAAGGAGGAGGTCTTTTTCTTTTTTGGCCCATGCAAAGCAAGGTGAGCGAATACAAGTCTCCCAAAATTTACTCTTTGTTTCTTTCCTAATTTATACAACAAATTAGCTTGCTCAAAGGTTACGGTGTTTTTATTTGCCGTGGGAAGCCAATTTGTTATACATAACTTGTGTAGCACGCTAAACAAAGAAGTGAGATAGGTAGACTTAAAATGATCGTGACCAAATGGTAATTCTCCCTCCAGCTAAAAAGGTGGCTAAGGCATTAGGATCATATTCCAAGCTCTCATCTTCGACATTAGGGAGGCCGAAGGCTCTATTGATAATCAAAGGATTAAAATCAAAGATAATGCCCCTAACAAAGATCTTTTCCATAATGAGGGATATTCCTATCATCAATATTATCCCTAAGATGAGCATAGAAATTCCTAACCACACTTTCAATATACGATGACACTCTAGTCACCGTAGGCAAAAACATCCTATCCTCCAAAACCGATACACACCTAACTCCTTGAATTGAGTCACATATATATTCTTTTCATTCAGAATTTTCTTCCTAATCTTCAACAAAATTATGAAGACTCGCATCACTATAAAATTCTTCCGAAAGAAATGGACGTTCATAAAATCCAAAAGACTCATAATCTGATTTTTCATCTTGAGAGGGATTAGGAGAGTGTACCTCAGGCCATGAAATAGGAGAATAGGAAGGAGAACTCGACTGTGCTTTGTCTTGGCAAAAGTGTTGCTGTGTTGCCATTGCATCGGCAACACTGGGGCGACACCACCAGAAATTTTCGTTTCTTCTTCAACTTGGACTGAAGCTTCACAAGAAGAGTTTCTTCATCTTCCATCCAAAGCTTTCTTCATCCTCATCGAAGATGATGAGGGCTCCTTTGTCTCTTTAAAAGCAGGGTCCGAACCTTCCTGACGAAATGTTGAGAGACGAGCTTGAAGAATCCTCCACATTCACCGGATCATCACCGTATTAGATGGTATCTTCGACTCGAACAGAGTTTTGATCCTCTCCGATTGTCTACGCACTCCACCCCTAAAAGAGCTCGGGAGGCATCAACCGCCTTTCGCTTCTTGGTCTTCTTCGAGGGGCGAAGGTGAGCTCTGGATGGTGTAGCTTCAGGAAGGTTGATGGGAATTGGAATTTGAGAAGGATCATATACAACAATTTCCAAGGACGGCGAGGTCGAGGGTGTGGCCGAATGTCGCCGGTGAGATTTCCATGGGAACTGCGACATTTGAGGCGACACTAGAGGGAGCTAGAGGCGAAATCTCCACGGGTGATGAAATTTGGGAAGAATTTTTAGGGCTTGCCATGGAAGATTGAAGAAGGATGACGAAGACGAAGGGAACAGGGGAAGGGTTTTGTTCAACGCCAGAGAGAGAGAGAACACGAGAGAGAGAGAGAGAGAGGGTTTAGGAGTGGGTTTTAATGAGTGAATAGTGGTAGGATTTAATTGATTTGACAATGTCAAATTAATTAAATCTCCACTTATCTCTCAAAAATCCCAACAAACTCAAGCCGATATCCGACATTTTTTTTTTTTTTTTTTAATTTTTATAATTTTTATAATTTTTAATAATAACTAAACATAATTTTAGTAATATCCATAAAATTGTGTTTTTCAAAATTCAAAGAGATGAATTTTAAAAAATAGATATTACAAAATTACACTTAGATTGACAAAAATAAAAATTTTTGCTAAAAACCTTTTAAATTTCACAAACTCTAAATATAAGCAAATAGACTTTTGGAAATTTAAAATTTAATTAACAAAAACAAAAACAAGAAAATAAAAAATTAATGTAGCATCTACTAATGTGTTACTAGCAACGTTGCGTGACACACAAGGCAACATTTAAATAAAATCCCAACATTTAAATAAAATCCCCTTGATATTTTTCAACATATATAACTTATCATTCCTTAGGCAATTTATAAGCACACTTTACACTTTCTTTATTTACAAGGAAGCATCGTAGTAGCGAGCTCCGTGCCCCGAGTTTTTTATTAAAGTGTAAAGCTACAATTAGTAAGTTTTATACCTTTCAAGTAGGGTACACTGTAGTAGCGAGCTCCATGCCCCTAATACTTAGTATAAAACACTACATTATATTTCCTTTGGGAATTTCCACAAGCTTTGCCTTTTTCAATATCAACAACAATGTGAGTGACTTTGTCACTTTTTAGCACAAAGGGGTATTTTATAAAAAAATGTTAACCTTAAGAATGTACACATACTAGAACAAAGGTCAGTAAATGCCCCCCATTTGGGATTAAACAACTATATATTTTTTATTTTTTTTTTAAATTTTAAAGATAATGTACAACTCATACAAAGTGTTGCCGATGCTGTTGGTAACATCGACGGCAACACTAACAGCATTTATAGAAAACATAGACCAAGAGATTTTTCAAACTTGAAAATCTCTCATGGTCCAAGGCTTTGGTCAAAATATCAGCAAGTTGATGTTTTGTATCAATATGCTCTATTTGGATCAATTCCTTTTCTACTAAATCTCTTAAAAATGATGGCGGATATCAATGTGCTTAGTGCGTGAGTGTTGTACAGGTTTTTGGAAATATTTATAGCACTCAAATTGTCACAATACATGGTCAAGATATTACTATCAAGACCATAGTCATCAAGCATGTGTTTTAACCATATTAGTTGTGAACAACAACTCCCCGTCGCCACATATTCAGATTCAATGAGAGAGAAACACAATTTTGCTTGCGACTGTACCATGACACTAGATTATTACCCAAGAAAACAACCCCCACTAGTACTCTTTTCTGTCATCTATATCCCCGCCCAATCGTAGTCACTAAAACCAACTAAGTTGGTATTAGTGTCTTTGGTGAACCAGATTCCCAATTCACTTGTCCTGCACACATACTTGATGATTTTCTTGACAGCATTTAGGTGAGAAATTTTAGGAGCAGATTGATATCTAGCACAAACACCTACGCCGAACATTATATCGGGACGACCGGGCAAGAAGATAAAGAAGACTACCTATCATGGATCTATACAGAGTTGGATCAACATCCTCCCCTGCCTGATCTTTGGTTACCTTAAGAGATGATCCCATAGGTATTTTAGAGCTCTTGGCACTCTCCAATCCAAATCTTTTCACCAGACTCTTAGCATACTTGCTCTGAGTGATGAAGATTCCATCATTCGATTGTTTCACCCGCAATCCTAGGAAATAATTAAGTTCTTCCTATCATGCTCATCTCAAATGTAGATGTCATAGCTTCCACAAAATTTTGTAAACATGTTTTAGATGTGGAACCATAAACTATGTCATCAACATAGATTTGAGCAATGACAATCTCTTTATTTTCCCTAAGAATAAATAATGTCCTATCGGCTTCTCCTCTAACAAATTCATATTCAAGAAGGAAGCTTGTTAGACGTCCATACCATGCACGAGGAGCTTGTTTTAAGCCATATAAGGCCTTATCAAGTCTGTATACATGGTCTGGGTGGAATGGATCTTCAAACCCTTTGGGTTGCTCAACATAGATCTCTTTATCTAAGTACCCATTCAAGAAAGCCGCTTTGACATCCATTTGGTGCAATGTGATTTTGAGATAACAAGCTATAGCAAGAAGAAGTCTTATTGACTCAATTCTAGCCACAGGTGCAAAGGTCTCGTCAAAGTCGATTCCTTCCACTTGTGTATAGCCTTGAGCCACAAGACGAGCTTTATTACGAACAATATTACCCAATTCATCAGATTTGTTTTTGTAAATCCATTTAGTTCCAATAATGTTAGTATTTAAAGGACGTGGAACTAAACACCAAACCTCGTTACGGGTAAATTGTTCAAGCTCTTCTTGCATAGCTTGAATCCGTAATTTATCATTTAAGGCCTCAATCACATTTTTGGTTCAACAGAGGAAACAAAACAGAGTGTTTTACCTGAGAGTATGTGGAGGACATACACACATACCTAACCATATCTCGTAATCAACCGGCTCCTTGTTCCTTGTTCTAACCCCTTCATTAACATCACCAATTACTTGAGTAATGGGATGATAATTTCTAATTCGAGCTGGGGATCTCTCCCGCCTTGATGGTACACCAATCCATCTTCTCCTTCCGAGTCACCGCTCTCGAATTTCCAGCCACTGTTTCGTTCTCCCGTGTTGCCTCGTGTGTTGCCATTTCAGGGGCGACACTTGGAGCAACACTTGAATCTCGTGGCCGCAATGGCCGAATCCGGATTCTGCTCTGTGCCCTTTGTTCGACTTCTTCTAGTAGAGTCGAGGTATATCATCACTGGGTTCTCTGTGGCACTCAAGTAATCGTTAAATTCAATATTTACCGATTCTTGAATCACTTTTAACCTCAAATTATAGACACGATAAGCATGACTGTTTTGAGAGTAGCCAAGAAAGATGGCTTTGTCACTCTTAGAATCAAGTTTTTCTAAGTATTCCCGGTCATTTAAAATGTAGCACAAACACCCAAAGACACATGAAAATAGTGAACCGTAGGTTTCTTTCCATTTAAAATCTCATAGGGTGTCATAGTTGTATCGGGTCTTAAGAAAACTCTATTTGTAGTGTGACAAGCCGTGTTTAATGCTTCGGCCCAAAACCTTTAGAAATATTTCTAGCAATTAGCATAACACGAGCCATTTCCATTAAAGTCCTATTTTTCCTTTCTCAAAGAACACCATTTTGTTGTGGTGTTTTGGGTGCCGAAAACTCATGGTGTATCCCCTTTTACTACAAAAGTAGAAAAGGAGATGTTTTCAAATTCTCTACCATGATCCGATCTTATTCGAAAAATAGGAAAACAAAACATGTTTTTGATTTTAGAGACTAAGTGAGTAAATTTATCAAAAGTTTCATTTTTCTCTTAAGAAATACACCCATGTAAACCTAGAAAAATCATCAACTATCACATAAACATACTTCTTACCTCCCAAGCTTTCTACCTCAATAGGACCCATCAAGTCCATATGTAGAAGCCGAAAACAATGTGTTGTTCCCGAGTGTTGCTCATTGTGTTGTTCAACACCGTGAGCAACACGAGTTTGCTTACCCTTTTGACAAGCCACCACACATCACGGTGTTTTTGAGGTCTAGTTTAGGAACACCTTTGACGGCATTATGTTTGATAATCTTCTCAAGATTCCTATAATGAGAATGACCTAACTTTTGATGCCATAACCTAATATCATCAAGTTTTAAATTGCACACCGATTTATTACCAACCGGATAGCAATTATCACTTGATCTTATTCCACCATGACACAAAAGTTAGTGTTATCAAACACTTCACAGGTATTTTTATTGAATTTTACCTCCAAATTGTCATCACATAGTTGGCTAATGCTAATTAAATTAGCAAGTAAACCATCTACGTGCAAGACATTTTTCAAAGGAGGAAAACCAACAATATCCAAAGTGTTCCTTTACCAACTATTTCACTCTTGCCTCCACCACCATAAGTCACCGAGCCTCCTTGAATAGGTTGGTACTGCTAGGAATGATTTTGTACTAGCCATATGACGTGAACAACCACTATCAAAGTACCAAGTTCCCGCAATGTTAGTCCTTAAGGCCGTATAAACAACATAGCATTTCAGCTTTTCCTTGGGTAACCAACCCTTTTTGAAAATCTTGGATTTTGTTCACCGGTGTTGTCATAAGTGTTGCCCCGAGAAACCGGCGACACTTGAGGCGACACTTGAAGACCGGACATTTTCTTTTGTAGGAAAATGCAATCCGGTTTTAAATGTCCAGCTTTGTGACAAGATCCACACTCATTGGATTGATCGAGGAATCACTAGGAGTGCTACCCTTTTCCTTGACACGCTCTTTTACAAAACAATTTTTAGTTTCAACATCAAACAAGGAAGAGGTAATACTTTCAAGTGATTCTTGGAACCCAAGACCACTTTCAGAGGCTTACTCAATTTGAGTATTTCATCCAATTTGGATGAACTCGTGTTGAGTTTTTTGAAGGTGGATTCGGCCAGGTTGAGTTTGGCCTTGATTTTATCAAGATCCAAGTCTCTCCTACCGAGTTGAAGCTTCTAGCCGAGTCAAGGAGTTCTTAAGATCCCGATTTTCCTTTTTCCAGAAAACCACCATCTTATTCTCCTTTTTCCATTCCACGAGGAGAGATTTATAGAGGTTTTTTAATTCACAAATAAGTTCATCTTTATCAAGATCATCCTCTATAATCTCTTCTGAATTTAAATCGCTTGAACCATGCAAATTAAGATCATTTAAAGAATCATACCTGCTGAGTGTTGTGCCAAGTGTTGCCAATTCCCGAACGACACTTGGGGCAACACTTTCGAAGAAGTCACCAATGTTGTGTCAAGTGTTGTCAAATCTGTAACGACACTTGAAGTAACACTCTCGCCGAAGGTAGCTCCTCTACCGTGGCCATCATGACTACTTGCTCCGTCTCGTTCTTCTTTCTCCGTTCCTTCCTCCTCTCCATCACTAAGAGATACCCATAAGTTTTTGCCCGCCTTTCTCAAGGTGTTAGCACATTCATTGGCATAGTGACCCCAACCGGAACAAGCATGACATTGAATAGATTCAATGTACTTAGGATCGGACCGGATCTTTTCCGAGGATGCACGCCTTGGTGGGATATCCTTTTGATTTGGAGGAGGACTTCTCCTTGGCACGTAACTAAAGGTTTTGGCCGTTGTCCTTAGCCTTTACCTGCACTTTGTTAAATTTTCTAACCATAGAATTATATCTCTTTGCAAGTAAAGCTACACTAGTATTTTCATCTAACTCCTCGAAGACTTCATCTTCATCGTCCACACATGTGTCCGAAGATTCGACTTTTAAGGCAATATTCTTGCCTTTAGAAGCCTCCGTTTGTTCATTGAGATTCAACTCAAAGTTTTTCAAAATACTCATTAAGGAGTTGATGTCCATTGTTGAAAGATTATGGGCCTCTTCAATAGCCGAAACTTTAATATTAAAACGTTCGGGAAGAGTACGAATAGCTTTTGAAACAAGTTGTTTATTTGTAAAAGGCTCCCTAATACTTGACAAGCATTTGAAATATCAATCAACTTTTCAAAATAAGACGAGATGTCTTCGTTTTCACCCATTCTTAATCTTTCAAATCTACTAGTGAGACCTCTAAGCTTTGTTTCTGACATCGCCATCTCCTTCACAAAATCTTTGTAAAGTATCCCAAGCATCTTTTGCAGAGGGACTATTTTGAATGAGTTTGAACATATGCATGTCAACCCATTCATAGATGGCATTCAAATGCCTTTTCATTGAAACTAGCAAGATTATTCTCTTCAATTGTCCACTCGAATTCAGGTTTGACTTGAACGTCACCATCGTCATCCGGAGGAAGCATTGGAACAGAATAACCATTTAAAATAGATCGCCAAGCCCGAAGATCAATTGATTTGATATGCGAGCGTAGGCGAATCTTCCAATAAGCATAATTAGATCCGTCTAAAACCGGTAATCTCTTTTGATTAGGGTTTGCAGGATCATAAGCCATGACAAAAGGATCTAAACACTTAGTATATCAAGTGCTAGGCTCGATACCAATTGAAATTGTCTATGGCTAAGAACTTATGAGACGAAACTCACAAGGTGAGATGAAACTCACGGGTGTTGTCCTTAGTGTTAATGACACTAACGACGACACTTTCACCAATTCTAGAAAAGCACAAATCAATAGAAATAAATATAATTTGCAGCGGAAATATTAAAGCAATACACAAGAATATAATTTTTATCAAGTTATATAAATATATAACTTGATGGGTGCCTAAAAGGCAAGACCTTTCTATTAATAATATGAATTCAATACAAGGTCGAGGTTGTTCCTTAATGATAAACGAACCCGGATATAAGGAACAACATACACGAATTCTCTCAGTAAATAAACACTCAAAAACCTCACAAAAATATAAAAATCTATATGAAATATTCGAGTGTTGGACAAAGTGTTGCCGACACTGAATGGCAACACTTGAGAGCGTAATTCTACTTTTCTTGTGCAGATTTGCGTTTTCGAATTGGATGATCTTCAATGAAGATCCACCGCACTATTTATAGGCCACAAAGTCTTGGAGCCTACTCAAATGATCGCCTAACAGCTTGGAGTTTGTTTCCTCCATTTATGCCACTCGCCTCTTATATGTAGGAGACCTAGTCTTCTCTTGCTTCTCTTGCTTGTACCTCTTAGCTTTGGTTGCCTTGTACTCGACTTGTTCTCCCCTTAATAGCCGAATAAAATATCTCTCGGCTTGGTCATCAATTAAACAAATAAACACATGTTTATTTGTTAATTTCTTCTCCTCTTCGTGATTAACGCCCGGGCTGTTTCTTCGTTGCCGATTTTAAGCTCATTTTAAGGTGACTAACTATCGTTATATAAATATTAATTTACCCATTAATATTTGTGAAAAATACAGTAACTAACTCAGTGTCGCCAATTCCAAATGGCAACACTTTTGGCAACACCAGTGGCAACACTGGTTTGCAACACTTGGGATGACATTCATGACAACACATGATCTAACATTAACAAGAAGGAATGGGGAAGGGCTCGGTTATTTAACCCGGTCAAAACTCGAATCAGTAAAAACCAAAGTGGTCCGTACGGACCTTTGCAAGGTGGTGGCCAAATTACTTTCCTCGCCCTTATAATCTTTGCCTCGGCAGTCCTAAGGCCTTTTCCAAAGAAATCCAAGTGCGTAATGGTCCCTAACCCTTCAAATCAACCACCGGCCGTCGCCAGTAAGACCGGTCCTCGCCACTTCAACGGCAATTCAACCACCGGCCGTCGTAGAAGACCGGTCTCGCCCACTTCAACGGCAATTCAACCATCGGCCATCAAACGTAAGACCGATCTCGCCCACTTCAACGACAATTCAATCACGGCCGTCGCCGTAAGACCGGTCTCGCCACCTAACGGCAATTCAACCACCGGCCGTCGCGTAAGACCGTCTCGCCACTTAACGCCCACCGCAAAGACCGATCTCGACTTCGGCCAACCATCGGCCATCAAACGTAAGACCGATCTCGCCCACTTCAACGGCAATTCAATCATCGGCCATCAAACGTAAGACCGATCTCGCCACTTCAACGGCAATTCAATCACCGGCCATCAAACGTAAGACCGGTCTCGCCCACTTCAACGGCAATTCAATCCCGGCTATCAACGTAAGACCGGTCTCGCCACTCCAACGGCAATTCAACCACCGCCCGCTCAACGGCAATTCAAGAAGGAGCCAACACCTCCCAAAGACGTAATCCCAAGGCACGAGACGCCCAAACGCTCAACGGTAATTCCAACTAACGCCAAGCTCAACGCAATTCAAGAAGGAGCCAACACCTCCCAAAGACGAATATCAAGGCGCAAGACGCCTCCAAACGCTCAACGACAATCTCAACCATCGGCCCTCAAAAGAGGTCCGAAGTCATCTTCCCAATGTAAAAGGGCCCCTACAAGGTCACGCATCCTCAAAGCAATTCAAGCACCGGCAGCCGATGTAAGCCCGAATCTCGCCCACTTCAACGGCAGCGCAAGCACCGGCCATCAAAGTAAGCCCGAGCTCCTCCCCAACAAGTCGAAAGTGGAAGTCATACAGATCGCATATCCTCAAAGACTGCCATCATCCTTGCCCACTCAACGGCAAAACAAGCACAAGAAGGAGCCAACACCTCCGAGTACAAGTCCCAAGGCACGAAGCGCCTCCAAAATGCCAAATGGGAAGCTATCACCGGCCGTCATCCTCGCCCACTTCAACGGCAACGCAAGCACCTGGCAGCCATCGTAAGTCCAACCTTCTACTCAACATGCAAAACACAAAGGCATCTACGCCTCTCGAAGCACAAGGCAGCCACGCCTCCACAATCGCGGCTAGAAGACGATTCAAAGTCTCGCGCATTACATCAAATCGCGGCTAGAAGACGATTCAAAGTCCTCGCGCATTACATCAAATCGCGGCTAGAAGACGATTCAAAGTCTCGCGCATTACATCAAATAGCGGCTAGAAGACGATTCAAAGTCTCGCGCATTACATCAACCGCCGCGATGACGATTCAAAGTCCTCCAACAGTGGCACCAACCGCCGCCGATGACGATTCAAAGTCCTCCGGGGCCGTGGCACCAACCGCCGCCGATGGCGATTCAAAGTCCTCCGCCGTGGCACCAACCGCACCGAAGACGATTCAAGTCCTCACTCTATCTCCGGCCCTAAGGCCTTAAACCACCCGATTAGGAAAATCTTAAAATTTCCATCCTGTGACGCCACCATCTCCTCACAATTGACCTCGGCGGTCACCACATCTCAGACACCACCACGTCTCTACCACCGACCTCGGCGGTCACACAACACTTCGTGGCACCACCACGCCCACATGCACTCACAAATTCACGACCTTCCGAACTACGACTGTGCTTGATTCCCGCCAGTGGATACGTAGGAATCCTATCACAGGTCCACCATCGACCTATACTTGGCCACCTAGGACACCACCACGTCCTCCCCATCGACCTATACGGCCACCCAGACACCACCACGTCCTTACCACCGACCTCGGCGGTCACACGACACTTCAGTGGCACCACCACGCCCGCATTCACAAAACACTCACCCCACACCCGAACTACGATCGTGCTTGATTCCCGCTGTGGATACGTAGGAATACTATCACAGTGGTCCACCTATTGACCTAAACGGTCACACAAAAGGACACCACCACGTCCTCACATTGACCCTCACGGCCACTTCCTCTCCCAAAGACGCGATCCAGACAGACCCTTATCTTATCGGCGACCCCACTTCTTTCATAAGTGACGCCGTCGAGGGCTTCGTAAGTACCCCAACTGGATCACCCCCTTTCAAACACACGGAAACACCGCAGACTCATCAACGTAGTCTCGAGACCTCTCTCACTCAAAACCCTCTCAAAACCCCCAACCAAACCAAGGGAGGAGCCTTCCCGGGATAAAAAGGGACAAAAGGACCTTTTGGGAATTTTCAGAAATTGGGAAAGCAATATTGATTCGTACGGACCTCTTTGCTTTGTCATAATTACCGAATCCCCTTAAAGTCCACAATATTCCTCAAATCCCTAAGAAATGATTACCCAAATGCATGGTTGGTCCGTACGGACCTCTTCAGATGCCGAGTTGGTCCGTACGGACCTTCTGCATGGGGACATCATCATTCCGTAATATTCACCATCATTGCAGATTCCCTCAAATCGAGGAAATCCAAAATTTTGGATAACCAAGAAGGTCCGTACGGACCTCTTTGCTCCGAAATTTTTACTATAAATAGAGGGCTCCCCCTCCTCATTTTCACACACCTCCCTCTTCTCTCTTCCTCCCTTAGCCTTCGGCTCCCCTCTAAGTCCTCTCGAGGCACTCCCGCCCCTTTCGGATCCTTCCGAGGCCTTCCGAGCTCCCTCGCGGTGCTCCGAAGCCTCCCCGAGCGCTCCCGAGACGCTCCCGCGCTGCCCCGAGGCACTCTCGAGGTACTCCGAGGCCCCTCGTGGTACTCCGAGGTCTTGTCGGTCTTTCCACGGTGTCCCGCTCTTTCCGAGTCAAACCGACGATCCCAAATCACGCCGAAATCCCGCCCGAGTGACTCGCCACCACAACGCACGCCGAACCTCTCGCCCGAGTGATCCCGACGATCCCCACTCACGCGAACCTCTCGCCCGAACGCAGCCTACAACCTCAACTCACGCCGAAACTCGTCCGCACAACCGGTCCCTCCCGAAGCAATCCCGATCCGTATCTAACGCTACTCCGACCTCAAACACTATTCCACAGCGGAAGACAGACACGAACCAACATTGGTAAGGCTTCCTTCCTATACTATTTCAATACATTTCCATACATAGCATACAATGTAGACATCCGATACAACATGCATTTTTAAAAGCACACACACACACACACAACATTTAAAGGATATTAGGGGTATCCGAAAGACTCATTTTACGAGGCTACTCGGGTGAGCTCTAATATTCTAATATTCTCTTCCCGGGGAGTCATCTGACCTCCGAACTCAAAATCTCATCACACAAAAACAGTTTAAAATTATCTTTAAACTGATGCCTTTTTTCAATGTTTTGGGCTTAATAAAAACGGCGTGGCGACTCTACAAAAAAAAAAACGGCGAGACACGTCGCCCCAACGCGAAAGATGCCAGATGCCGGGGCTGCGAAGCCTGCTCGGATCCGGGTAATTTCACTGATGCATGTAAACAGTTTCCTGAAGCTCACCATGCAAAAAAGCATTTTTCACGTCCAGCTGGTGAATGGACCACCCTTTAGATAAAGAAATACTCAGAACTGTGCGAATTGTGGCAGGTTTAACCACTGGGCTAAACGTTTCGCCACAGTCAATGCCAACCCGTTGTGTTTTTCCATCCCCAACTAGGCGAGCCTTATGCCTTTCAAACGAGCCATCTTTTGCATTTCATGAGTAAAAATCCACATGCAACTGATGACATTAGTATCGTGGACGGGCACCAACTCCCACGTCTTATTAGCAATAAGAGCATTAAATTCATCAAGCATAGCAAGTTTCCAATTATGGTCATTTAATGCGAAAATAGGAGACCTAGAATAGGAGAAATTGCCAAAGTAGTATTCGATTAAATATGACTTTGGGGCTTATGAATGCCCTCGACTCCTAGTGATAGGCCCAGACGTGAAACCGAGGAGGATTAGGACCGACAGCGGCCGTGCACTAGGACTAGATGGGTTAATACCGTAATGGGCCGAAGAAGAACCAAGGGGGTAAATCGGTTGCAGCAGTGGGGGATTCTGGTGGGCCGAAAGATGGATCAGAGGGGTTGGGAGGAGAATTAGCCCACTGATGAACTAGATATGGAGATGGGCCATCATCAAGAAAGGAATAAGAAGAAGGGGACGATTTGTACATGGTAGCAAAAGGAAATTGATTTTCGTCAAAAAGGACATGACGATTTATAATTATTTTGCGAGAAGTCAAGTCGTAACATTTAAACCCCCTATGATTAGCCGGATATCCCAAGAAGACACAAGGTGTAGATCGAGCTTGAAGTTTGTTAATTGTAGTCGAAGGAATCAACGGATAACAAAGACAACCGAACACACGAAGATGACTATAAGTAGGTTCTTTAGCATATAAAATTTGAAGAGGAGATTTATATGATAAAGATTTGTGAGGAAGAATATTTAAAAGATATGTGGTTACAAGAGCCGCATGATGCTGTAGCGATGCGTGAATTTTTTGAATAACAGAGTCGCCACTTATTATTTATTTAGGAAAACAATAAGAAAAACCTTAAAAAGAGATTTGAGGTTCGGGGGTTAAGTTATCGAATGGGTAGGTCGAGGAGCATCCATTCCACCCAATCCGGAGATCGGTCTTGCCAATTGAGTATTATCAATCTTTTTAATTACTAATTAAATAAAGAACAAGAAAACCCTAATCAATTTCTTGATTAGGAATGTCGGATTGTAAGCTTCGAGATCGCCTTCATCGATTGAAGGGACTCTAGGCTAATCCTTTTGATGGGATTACACTACTCTAAAAGCCAATAGAGAGAGATTGAGAAGAAGAGAGTAAAAGTACAGGAATTTACTTAGCGTTTGGGGAGTGTTTGATTTAGAACGTGGTTCTAAGATGTCTTTTTGGTTGAGAAGTGATTTGGGCAGAGTTTCGACTCAATATGAGAGTCAAATCTTGATGCGGACAGAGCTTCGCCTCAATCCTTGATTCGGGTTTGGATGTTTGTTGATCAACAAGGTTGATAAACAAACTTTAGGTGATTTTAGGGAGGTTTTGTGAGTGATTTGAAGGAATCTTTCGTGGAGAGAAACCAACAAATTATGTGTGTTGTATGGAATTCTGGACCTCTGAAACAGTGGAGGTCACCAAGTATTTATAGGGATTTAAGAGGTAGAGGTGGAGAGGTAAAACACTCCTAGGAAGCTTCCAGAACTCAATTCTGATTGGAGATCCGGATTAGATGAGGTTTATCAAGAAAGGAGGTTGAAACGGAGAAGGAGAGTGAACACATCTCATTAGGCCGATATCTCGCGCGAGACATGATATCTCGTGCGAGATAACTAGTCTGATGACTATTTTGTCCTCTTCAGTTTATTCCGTTAGTCAGTTAGGTCCAAAACTAACGAGATTAGTTAGAAACTTAACGAAACATGACGAAACTGATATGCTTTCATCAAAACATAAAAGAGAGACTAAGAGTAGTGTAATCATGATTTATTGGTTCAGAATGGGGTGTCTACAGATGCCAAAAAGAAGGAGGAAGAGAGGCATGAGTTAACATGGTACGAGCCATATTATTTATAGTTCTAATTTTACGCTCGGCCGTCCCATTTTGAGAAGAAGTATAGGGACATGAGAGATGAAAATCTAGACCATTTTGAGAGCAAAAAGTTTCAAATTGTTTATTATCAAATTCACGTCCATTATCACATTGAAATGTTTTAATGTTACGTTCAAATTGCGTACGAATATAAGTGCGAAAAGAAAGAAACGTACTATAAACATCTGACTTTCTTGCAATTGGAAATAACCAAAGAAACTTGAAATAATCATCCAAAAAAAAAACATAATAACGATGTCCAGAACTACTCAAAACAGGAGAAGTCCATAGATCACTATGTATTATATCAAAAGGTAATAATGTTGTAGATTGAGACGAAACAAAAGGTTGTTTTACATGTTTGCCTAATTGTTAGTACCCGGTCCGAAAAAAGGGTATTCCAAATACCTGGCCCGGTTAATATTAATTAGAAACCCTAAAGCAACCCTAACCCTAACTCATTTAATTCGTCCGTACTGCGCCGTCACCGCGCCTTGGAAAGTACGCCGGTTGGAAGAGCCGATCGGCCCTTTCGCCCGTGGTAGAGCCGATCGACCCTTTTATTTAGAGCCGATCGACCCTTCAAATTTCTAACGCCGATCGACCCTTTAGAAGCCCAGCCCAGGTACCGAGGTATTATAAATAGGGGTGCCCGGCTCCCCATATTAACACACAATTTACTCGGGGAGAAGCAAGATTACACTTGCTTTACCCACAGTTCTTTTTACTCTCTTCGAATCGCCCTAGATTCGACCCCAAAGTCTTGCTACAATTGGTAAGACTCTCTTTTTAATATTCTTGTTCTTTATTATTATTGTCTTTATTATTGTTTGCATGCTTAGTATATTTTAATTGCTTTATTTCTTGCTTATGTCATATATGCTAGATTTAGGGTTGTTTTAATATATTTAATTGTGCATAGCCGAGGATGATCTAAGGTTTCGCCCTAAGAAACCCAATGGATCTAGGAACTATTTCTTACCTTCCACCTTAGTTATAATTGTCCCATGATCAACAATCCCCCAAGGATGAACGTTGATTAGTGCACCTTCCGAGGGCCTAACTCAAAGGTTCTAGGGTGTGATCATCAATTAATTCTTTCTCTCCCCTCCTCCTTATGCATGATCCCGCTTCTTCTATCTATTCCTGTAAACACCGCACACAACCAACACCCCATATGCTAGAAAGACCGATCCGTCGGGCAATAGGAGTGATAACGTTTCTTCTTCTGTTGTAACTTGACCCCCGAACCCAATTACATGTTTAGCCTTTTTTCAAAGCTTTGGGCTATATCAAAGTGGCGTGGCGACTCTCAAAATTAAACTAATATTTTTAATATGGTTTAAAGCGAGTGTCACTAAATGAATATCCCATTTCGATTCGACATTATATAATTATTTATTTTCAAACTTCCGAATGCGTGTTGCATCGGGACGGGGTATTCACAGTGGCGACTCTGCTGGGGAGATTTTTTGAAATCTTTCAAACTAAGTGGGTCAGACTTTCGTTTCCTTGTATGGTGTTGTATTTTTCGCCTTCTGTTTATTTTCTTCATTCTTAACTGTTGCATTGCATGCATGCATCTCATGTAAATAAAAATAAATCTTTCTCTTTTTTCCTTAAAAAAAAAAAGAATTAGACTTTTTACCTCACACTACCACTAGAGTCCGTGTCACACTGCACAGACACCCTTTTACCCATCGGAGAAGCCAAAGTGCGGGAAGTGTGGTGATCATGTCGCCTCCCTTCCGAGTCTCACTTGGCCATCCACTCATCAGTGCGCTTCGGCTGCACGGTGGGAGCCTAAAACCTAACCCTTGCGTCACCCACTTTTCTAGGAATACACTCCATATGACCGGTTGGTTTGACTAGCTTTTTTATATAGACAATTAATAAGGTCTTTATGTTGAGTCACTACGAATCAGTGATAAGTCAAGATCTATAGAGAGAAAAGAGCACAAAAAATTTGATTTCCTTTTTAAAAGGATGTGCCATGTAAGGTCGAGTGCTTGTTAAAAGATCTTGTCTTATCATAGGTCTGTGGTACTTCCCATAAATATCATCTTAAATGTCTATATGAGACGATTAGTCGTTAGGATCCACCACTTTAGGACATTTAGTTAGTTGCGAAAAAAGGGTATCCCTTCCAACCAAGAGTAGGGTCTATAAAATAGAGGGCTTTTTTGTAAATAAAGTGCTTAACTATCCCTCATTTCTAGGACCCTCCGAGGTCCGCTCTTCATTTCTAGGACCCTTCAAGGTCCGTTCTTCATTTCTAGGACCCTTCGAGGTCCGCTCCTTATTTCTAGGACCTTCAAGGTCCGCTCTTCATTTCTAGGACCCTTCAAGGTCCACTCCTCATTCTTAGGACCCTCCGAGGTCCGCTCTTCATTTCTAGGACCCTTCAAGGTCCGTTCTTCATTTCTAGGACCCTTCGAGGTCCGCTCCTTATTTCTAGGACCCTTCAAGGTCCACTCTTCATTTCTAGGACCCTCCGAGGTCCACTCTCCATTTCTAGGACCCTCCGAGGTCCGCTCTTCATTTCTAGGACCCTCCGAGGTTCACTCTCCATTTCTAGGACCCTCCGAGGTCCGCTCTTCATTTCTAGGACCCTCCGAGGTTCACTCTCCATTTCTAGGACCCTCCGAGGTCCGCTCTTCATTTCTAGGACCCTCCGAGGTTCACTCTCCATTTCTAGGACCCTCCGAGGTCCGCTCTTTACTTCTTGGACCCTTCAAAGTCCACTCTCCATTTCTAGGACCCTCCGTGGTCCGCTCTTTACTTCTTGGACACTTCAAGGTCCACACCCTCTACTGCGGACCGCCCTAGGTCCAGTCTCTCTATCTTGGACCGTTCAAGGTCCACTCTTTGACCCTTCGTGGTGCTCTTCCTATACTATGTCCACCCTCCCAATCTTGGACCATTCAAGGTCCACTTCTCATATCTTGGACCATTCAAGGTCCACTCCTCATCTCTTGGACCCTTCAAGGTCCACACTCCTCATATCTTGGACCGTTCAAGGTCCGCTCTTCTTCTCTTGGACCCTTAAAGGTCCGCTCTTCTTCTCTTGGACCCTTCAAGGTCCACTCCTCTTCTCTTGGACCCTTCAAGGTCCACTCCTCTTCTCTTGGACCATTCTAAGTCCACTCTTCATCTTTTGGACCCTTCTAGGTCCACTTCCTCTACTTTGTACCGTTCAAGGTCCACTCCTCAATTTAGGACCCTTCGAGGTCCACTTTCTCTATCTAGGACCATTAAAGGTCCACCCTTCCACCTGAGACTCCTCGAGGTCCACCCCTCGTCTCTTGGACCATCCATGGTCCACTCCTCTACCTTTGACCACCCACGGTCTACATCCTTCAAGTTAGGACCCTTCAAAGTTCTACCTCTTATCTCTTGAACCATCCGCAGTTTGCTCCCTTAGCCTTAAAACCATCCATAGTTTAGATCCTTTATCTCTAGCACCCTTCAGCCAAAGACCCACCTAGATCAAACCTCTCTCGACCCATATAGATCAAACCACCATCTAGGGCCTACCTAAGCCAACTTACCCAGTCCGATTAGCTCGCCTAGATCACCCTCACTTATATTTGACCAAGGATCGAGTCATCTTCCTCTCCTTTTTTCACCAAACGGACTCTTTTACATTCATCCTCTCTCTTTCTCTAAACTTAACCCTGGTTGTATCATCAATCGGGGCCCTCGAACTACGGTGACCCGAGACTCATACCTTAAATGGTAAGGGTTACGTAGGCAACTTCACCCTGGCCAAACTCAAAATTGTGGAGGTCAAATATTTTCTCAAGGATGCCTTAAGATTCATTATGAATCTAATTCAACTCATTGGTTTGACTCCGCCATATGTTCTGCTGCAATTCCACATCATGTCTCTCGGAGAAAAGCATTGAAGCCCTCAAAGAAGTCTCAAACATGAGGTTGGGAGTGATCAACCTCCTCAAAGACATGCATGAAATTGAGCAGCATCATTTGTCCTACATCCAAGAATACTTGAGAAGAGTTCCTCCTCCTGTTCAATTCCGGGGTCCCTATCATCCACATGCTTATGGTTCCCCTTATGGTCCTACACATCAGAATTTCTCATTCAGGATACCTGCTGTGGCCACCAACCAACTAAAGGCATCAATACCCGAGAAGAAGATCAACAAGGAACATTTTGATGATTTAGGAATGCCTGTGGGTGAGTTCTTCGACATTTTGATGGGAAAGAATTTGATCAAGCCGCTCGAGAACTACAAGCCTATTAACCCAAGGGAAGACTTAGATACATCCAAGTTTTGCAGATACCACAAGTACGCTGGGCATACCACTGACAAATGTGTGCAACTGAAACGCTCAATTCAAAGATTGATCAACCAAGGGAAGACCCAAGGCCTCATTAATGAAGAAGCCCTCGTACTTCAAGGAAGGATTTAGATTCATTCAGTCTTGTAGGTTCTAGTGTGTCTTTTTTACTTCCACTTTGGGCATTGACATGTAATGTCCACTTTAGATTAGTTGCTTCAATAATAAAAGAATCTTTCTTTCTTTTCTCTCTAGACTTGAGACATAATCTCGCATTACTTTCAAGAAGATTGTTTTATTTATAATTATCACTTGGTTGCTAATCTCACTGATAAACTCACCGGCTAATAAAGTAAACAATGAATGAATGCTTTGATTGGAGTAAACAACTCACCGTTCCTTCTTCATACACACCATCTCTATACACCATCTCTATACACCATCTCTATACACCATCTCCATATACCATCTCTATACACCATCTCTATACACCATCTCTATACACCATCTCCATACACCATCTCCATACACCATCTCTATACACCATCTCTATACACCATCTCCATACACTCTCTCCATACTCCACCATACACTTTTCATACACTCTCCCCCACTTGACCTCCTTTCCATATGGTCAAGACAAGCACAAAGACTGTTGTTGCTCATCATCAGAAAATAGCTGCTCACGCCACTACAATTTAAAGAAAGAGGTTTTTCTTATCCTTCACAAGTGCTGCATGAATATCAACTTGGGGCTCACCAACCCCCCAATCTCGCGTCCCCTCTGATTTTCCATTCGATCGATAAGCTTCCATTGAATATGCTCACATATCTTTCTCATGGTCCGAATACATTCTGCCTTACTTAATAAGTCGGTTAAATGAGTTTGCATTTATTTTAAATAATCTTTTGAGAATGCCATCCAGTAGCGATTGAAGCTTAAACCTCTCACCATAGGAAGCCATAACCTTATCCTCACTAAATAATACCCTTTCATTTCAAGATCGACAAGTTTTGAGACCCTAAGGAAGAAGCCCATACTAGGGGCTCCCTCGACTCACAAAGGAAGTAATCACCTCCAAGCTCAAGAAAGGCGGAATGCAAAAGAAACTCATACAAGGGGCTCCCTCGAAGGGACCACCTCCAAACCCAAGAGGGAAAAAGTAAAACCATCCTAAGGCATACGCTAGGGGCTATCGCGAGCAAACAAATCCGAAGGCTTTTCTCGAGAAGATGGTGTTAAAAAAAAAAAAAAAAAAAAAAAAAAAAAAAAAAAAAAAAACTCCATCACTCCGAAGTGAACCTCCCATCTCAAAGGTTGTGAAAGTGAGACGTCGAGTGAAGGTCCTATCATGATCAAGTTACTGCCGAAACCACAACAAACTCGCGAGAAGAAGCAACAAAGATTCCCTCTTGGACAAATCCCATAAACCCATTCCAAAGTCCATCCTCTCACTTTTAGAGGATTCCATCACCACCTCGACCTTGCCAAAATCAAAGTTAACCTCACTCTTAGAGGTCCTGAAGAGGCAACAACAAGAAAATCCCTTCACCTTAGAAATCCCAAACACTCAAGAAAGGCCAGTAGACCTCTCACTTTAAGAGGTCATGTTAATCATCACCTAATGATCGATCGCAATCAAAGCCCAGCCTACAACCGCTACGGATGGCATTCTCAAAAGATTATTTAAAAGAAATGCATATTCAGATTTTTGAGTCACTTGTTATCCTACGTGAGCATATTACATATTCTCTCAAAAGTTTGGGAACTCGTCCTATTCTTGAAATTCGTTCATTCGACTCCTCAAACACTCGTCTCGCAAAAGTCTCACTGGGGCTTTGCATCCGTGCCTCTCAGCCGGCACTCCGGTAAAAGCAAGGAGACACGCGCTGTGACTACTCCTGGCTTGCGAGAACAAAGGAACAAAGAATCTTCACTTGAAGGAATGAAAAATCTTTGGGTTATAATCGACCAATTCCCACCTTTTCTTCCACTCCAGTCTTTTTTCTATTTTTCATTCTTTTCCATGAAGGATATCAATGCAACGGCAGCCCGCACCACAATTACCACCGAGCAGAGCAGCAAGCAACAACGGAACATCCTTCTCCTTCTAAAGACAAGCCAGATTTCACATTCAAATCAAAACATTCATTTGTTTACCTATATAATTGGAATTTGATAAACCAATCAGTGAGGTCCATTCACGAGCAATCAAGATATAATTCTGAATAAAATAATTCTTCAAATGTCTCGACAAGTCTTCTTTTTCTACATCATAGGAAAATAGAGCCAAACACTGTCTTTTCTGTCTGCAGGGGCTTCCATACACTTTTCCACACCTAGTGATGCTTATACTCTCCCAAAAGAGTCAAACCCAAAAGCGAAAGTGTCATACACGAACTCGGGATCCATTCCCACCTTCGAAAAAATGCGCCCCTGCACATAAACATTTCCGAGTCTTGTCCAGATCGATTGACCATTGTTCGAAACGAGGGGTCGCCCCGTGGCCGCAAGATGACTGCCGTCCGCAAATAGGGATGCATTGAATCTCTCCAAACCGGGGCTTTTGTTAAGCTGTTCTCTCAGAGCTCTCTTCAGGTTTGCTCTGCATCATCAACTAGGGCTTCGCCATTCCCTTCAGTTTGCTTTGCATCATCAACTGGGGCTTCGCCATTCATCATCAATCGGGACTTCGCCAAGGTCACTTCATCAAACATTGGGGCTCCCCTCAACAAAAATGGGTCGACTATGTGGTTCTTCAGAAAAGGCCAAAGGGCTCTAACAAAAATCGGAGCTCCAATGAAGTCATATCTAGCATGAAGGGCATCCTTTGTCATCAAGATCAGCATGTGGCAAACTCTTTGAGTTAGTTAGAAACATGATTAATCATAAAGGCCTCTTTATCAAATAAACATGCTTTCAAAATACTGTCCTCCTTGGTACCTTGTTTACAAAATCACTCTTTGGTCTCCACAAATTTTCAAACTCTTCAAGTCTATCAAAGATGCCTCTCTCTCAAGATGACTCGGTCCTCATCTCTGGACATCAAACTTACCTAATCCCACCTTCTACCATCGACACTTACTCGGCCTCGCCTAGTTTAAACCAATAACCTTTCTGCTCAAACTGACTTGTTTAGACTTACCGCAAATGTAAAACCCTAGCCTCAAGCCTAGGTGACAAATACCTCTCAAAACCCTAACCTCAAACCTAGGTGACAAATACATTTCTAAACCCTAGCCTCAAGCCTAGGTGACAAATACCTTTCTTAACCCTAGCCTCAAGCCTAGGTGACAAATCTCCTCACTAAATCCTAGCCTCAAGCCTAGGTGACAAAAAATACCTCTCTAAACCCTAGCCCTAAGCCTAGGTAACAAAAATCTTTCTAAACCCTAGCCTCAAGCAAGCCTAGGTGACAAATACCTCTCTAAACCCTAGCCTCAAGCCTAGGTGACAAATACCCTTCTAAACCCTAGCCTTAAGCCTAGTTGACAAATACCTCTCTAAACCCTAGCCTCAAGCCTAGGTGACAAATACCTCTCTAAACCCTAGCCTTAAGCCTAGGTGACAAATGCCTCTCTAAAACCCTAGCCTTAAGCCTAGGAGACAAGACTCCTCTCTAAGCCTTAGCAATGATTATCCCAATCTTTTAATCGCTTGGTTCTTCGGCTCGGGAAGCCATAGTAATCCCAATCAATTCGCACAACTATTCCTCATCAGTAGCCTAAGTCCTTTGGCAGCTACAGTTTTCATCATTAGTGGCCTAAGTCCTGGTACCACCATTCTTCATCGCAAGAAAAGTAGCCTAAGTCCTTTGCGCCTACAGCTTTCCGCATTTTAGAGGTCTATCCTCCATTTCAAAAAGGTCCGTCCTGTATCTCAGAGGGTCCGTCCCGTACTTTCAAAAGGGTCCGTCCCGCATTTCAGAGGTCTATCCTCCATTTCAAGGGTCCGTCCCGCATCTTCAAAGGGTCCGTCCCGTACCTTCAAAGGGTCCGTCCCGCATATCAAAGGGTCCGTCCCGCATTTCAGAGGTCTATCCTCCATTTCAAAAGGTCCGTCCTGTATCTCAGAGGGTCCGTCCCGTACCTTCAAAGGGTCCGTCCCGCATCTTCAAAGGGTCCGTCCCGCACCTTCAAAGGGTCCGTCCCGCATTTCAGAAGTCAAAATTATCCAATCTTTGGGTGACTCCCCGGACAGTCAAATCTTTGGGTGACTCCCCGGACAGTCAAATATTTGGCTTTTGATTCCCACACAGTATTTTCCCACATTGCCCCATACACTTTCTCTCAGTACGCGAATCAAGACTATACTTGAATTTTCTTTCCACAACATATCTTCACAGGGAAAAATCAAGACTACACTTGATTTGTTCCATCACACACAATTTTCAAGGGAAAAATCAAGACTATACTTGAATTTCCTTTCCACACATTATCTCACAACATATTTTCACACGAAGAAATCAAGACTACACTTGATTTGTTCCATCACACACAATTTTCAAAGGGAAAATCAAGACTATACTTGAATTTCCTTTCCACACATTATCTCACAACATATTTTCACACGAAGAAATCAAGACTACACTTGATTTGTTCCATCACACACAATTTTCAAAGGGAAAATTAAGACTATACTTGAATTTCCTTTCCACACATTATCTCACAAATCAAGACTACACTTGATTTGTTCCATCACACACAATTTTCAAGGGAAAAATCAAGACTATACTTGAATTTCCTTTCCACACATTATCTCACAAATCAAGACTACACTTGATTTGTTCCATCACACACGATTTTCAAAGGGGAAAATCAAGACTATACTTGAATTTCCTTTCCACACACAACATATTTTCCCACGGAGAAGGCAAGACTACACTTGATTCTCCTTTCCGTACACCTCTCAATATTATTCGGATCGCCCTTAGATTCGATCCTCAAAGCCTTGCCACAAATCGCATCTTTGGTTTGAGACGTTGCACGTCCGCCACTCTCGGGTACTAAACGCCCACTCTTTCGAACTACGACTTGGCTTGATTCCCCTTGGGATATGTAGGTAGCCCGACGTGGGTCCAGCCACTTAACCTATCTGGTCATCCTTTTGCGACTCAGCTCGAGTCCAATCCCTTGCATCCGCAAGATCACTTTCCTTACCTCCTGAAACCCCTTTTTTCAGGACGGATCCTATTCTTTTATCGTCGACCCCACTTGTCTTACAAGAAGCGTCGCCGAGGGGCTACTGTTAGTACCCGGTCCGAAAAAAGGGTATTCCAAATACCTGGCCCGGTTAATATTAATTAGAAACCCTAAAGCAACCCTAACCCTAACTCATTTAATTCGTCCGTACTGCACCGTCACTGTCAGCTTGGAAAGTACGCCAGTTGGAAGAGCCGATCGGCCCTTTGCCCGTGGTAGAGCCGATCGACCCTTTTATTTAGAGCCGATCGACCCTTCAGCCCTAACGCCGATCGACCCTTTAGAAGCCCAGCCCAGGTACCGAGGTATTATAAATAGGGGTGCCCGGCTCCCCATATTAACACACAATTTACTCGGGGAGAAGCAAGATTACACTTGCTTTACCCACAGTTCTTTTTACTCTCTTCGAATCGCCCTAGATTCGACCCCAAAGTCTTGCTACAATTGGTAAGACTCTCTTTTTAATATTCTTGTTCTTTATTATTATTGTCTTTATTATTGTTTGCATGCTTAGTATATTTTAATTGCTTTATTTCTTGCTTATGTCATATATGCTAGATTTAGGGTTGTTTTAATATATTTAATTGTGCATAGCCGAGGATGATCTAAGGTTTCGCCCTAAGAAACCCAATGGATCTAGGAACTATTTCTTACCTTCCACCTTAGTTATAATTGTCCCATGATCAACAATCCCCCAAGAATGAACGTTGATTAGTGCACCTTCCGAGGGCCTAACTCAAAGGTTCTAGGGTGTGATCATCAATTAATTCTTTCTCTCCCCTCCTCCTTATGCATGATCCCGCTTCTTCTATCTATTCCTGTAAACACCGCACACAACCAACACCCCATATGCTAGAAAGACCGATCCGTCGGGCAATAGGAGTGATAACGTTTCTTCTTCTGTTGTAACTTGACCCCCGAACCCAATTACATGTTTAGCCTTTTTTCAAAGCTTTGGGCTATATCAAAGTGGCGTGGCGACTCTCAAAATTAAACTAATATTTTTAATATGGTTTAAAGCGAGTGTCACTAAATGAATATCCCATTTCGATTCGACATTATATAATTAATTATTTTCAAACTTCCGAATGCGCGTTGCATCGGGACGGGGTATTCACACTAATGCACAGGCATGACAAATATGTGAAACAGAAGGTCTACAATCTATCACTTTATTTTTCCTAAGAGACTCTACGATTGGCGAGCCAGGATGACCCAACCGTTCGTGCCACAATTTAGAAGACGACGCAACAAAAGCTGAAGCAGAAGATGAAGACGACACAGCCGAATTTGAAGTAATAGGATAAAGATCACCCCGACTATCACATCTCAGTATATGTCTCCCCGTCTGGAAATCCTTCACAGAAAAACCAAACGAATCAAATTCAACGGTTACCGAATTATCAGTTGTGAATTTTCTAACAGACACCATTTTTTTAACAATTTGTGGAGCATATAAAACATTGCGAAGAGTAAGAGGTGGAAGGGGAGGGGGCAAAGTAGCATGTCCATAACCATGAATTGGAATAGAATTACCATTACCTACTATGATGCCATGTTTATTGCTCAAATTGTAATAAGATGTAAGAGTACCTGACGAGTTAGTCGTATGTGATGTAGCACCGGTGTCCATAAACCAATTGGGAGGAGGTGGAGTCAAACCGAGAGTGTGCATAGCTGTCTCAACATCAGTAGCAGTAGAGGAACCTGAAGTTGCATATGCTTGCTGAGGACGAGGACCCAAGACACCAGATGTGGGCTGCCTAGGAGAAGCAGCTCTCGACCAAGTAGGTCCAGGAATAGATGGATAAGGACATGGCGGAATAGGCCACTGCCAATAAGGACCGGCACAAGGCTGCTGCTGGCCATTCACACTCCATGTAGGCTGCCAACTGGGGTTTGGCGGAGGGCCACTTGAAGTGGCAGAATTTCGAGGTCCACCCTTCCCATTAGCTTTGTTGTTGTTCTTCTTATTACCTGAGCCACCAGAACCTTTACCCGCAGACTTAGAACCAAGCCCAGCCTGAGAAGATGCAACAAATGACCCCGGTGCAGTAGGGAGGGAAGCTGCATCACGAACAAACATTGCCGTAGCCATCGCAACCTTTTTCTGCATGCCGGCCTCCTCCAATGTAACCAAGGACCTTGCCTGATAGAACTGGGGCAGCGGATTACTTTGCCGGAGAAGAGTAGCAACCCCGTTATATGCCTCGGATAGACCCGCAACCATTTGAAGAACCAATCTATCATTCGTAACCGGAGACCCCACGTTTTTCAATTGATCAGAGAGTTGCTTGAGTTGTTGACAGTAAGCCGAGGCATAAGGGAAGGATTCCATGACAGCATGGGAGAATTCCTGTTCAAGCGTGACGGCGCGGGAGTTCTTGTTGTCTTGGAAAATATCCACAAGACGATTCCATGCCGACATAGCTGTGCAATCCGGCTCAAGAATTGTTTCGAGGAGATCATTGGAAATCGTTGTGTAAATCCATCCCAAGACTGTGGCGTCAAGGGTGGACCACAAATCAATCTCCTCGTCGGTTGTGGGTTCCTTCACATTTCCCTTTGATGGGATGATGTGATGAATAACCTTCACCGCACGAGCATGGACCTTGAATAGCTCCGCCCAAGTTGCATATTGAACGTGCTCAAGATCAAGAACTATGGATATGTGATTCTTTATATTTGAAACTGCAAGTGCAGGGTGAAAAGATGAACCACGAGACATAGCAAGGACGGAAAAAACAAAGAGAGGTGAGAAGAGAAGAAAGCGGCAGTAAAAAAACCTAAGGCGCAGCGAAAGGAAAACCTAGGTCTCTATATACCATGAAAGAATATAATCCGTGCCTTTCCTCTCATTTACCAAATGTATTTATACAATTTACAAAGATAAATTACTTGCACCCTAATTCTAGGATCTATCTAAGGTAATATAATTCTATACAAATTCTAAGAGATTACAACCATAAATATAGATGATATGTACACGAAATATCCCTATGATATAGGGATATATGCTAACAAAATTACTGTTGCTCTTGGACTTGTCTAGGCACTACAAATTAATTGTTAACGCGCGATCAATCACTAATGGATATTATGTGTGTATATGCAGAAAACGAAAGAAACCCGTCAGAAAAAGAAAGAAAAAGATGAGAAGAAGAAGAATGATGATCCTAATAAGCCGAAGAGGCCTGCATCTTCATTCCCCCTTTTCAGGTAGACATTTTGGGACGGATGGAGTATTTCTTTCTTGAATAAACAAGAAAAATTGATGATTTTATGATGTTCTAATGATGCAGCAAAGAAGCTAGGAGGACATTAGTGGAAGAGAGGCCTGGAATCAGTAACTCTACGCTGACTGCGCTGATTTTGGTGAAATGGAATGAGATGAGTGAAGAAGAGAAGAGCGTTTGGAATGGAAAGGCTGCGGAAGCCATGGAGGCGTACAAGAAGGAATTGGAAGAGTACAATAAGAAGAACGCTGCAGAGAGTTCGAATATCGAACCGTAGCGAGAAAGACTTGGCTATTATGATGTTCAAGTTGGCTCTGTTGAACAACAAAAAGTTCTTGGCTCAAATGAGCTTGAAATTTATGTGTGTTGATCAAGGTGTAGTTGTTGGGTTTGTATTCAACCTTGCAATTCAAATTCTGTTTAGCTTGAATGAAAGATATGTACAAGTTATAAAAATGTTACTTTCTCCGCCCCAAAAATAAAGAATATCGAAATGCAAATTTGATTTTTTTTTGAACGTTCATTTTGCGACTAAGGGATTAGTTGTAGCTGTTATACTTCATCAAACCGCTCTTTATGGTGGTAGAGATGCTACAACGCTCCTGCCAACTAAGTAAAAGTATGTAGCGTAACAGAAATCGAAACCGTTTGCAAGAGTATTGCAGCTTGCGCGCGCACCATGAGTGATTCCGCGGTTATCAACCCATAAACCCATAAAGATAGTCCCATAGAAATTTGATAAAATTTTTGCTAAGAATTTATAAATAGTTAATAAAATAAAATGTTATTGATGGATCATTAAAAACCCTATTGATAAAAATTCTTACATTTTTATTCGATAAGCAAATGACACAAATTTTAATATTAAAATCAAAATGATAGTACTATCTTTTTGCTTCGAATATTAATTACACTTTTGACTTCTAAATTTTAATTAAAAATGAATCTATAAATATATAATGACAAGGTTTTGATAATTTAAGGGGGAATGAGGGGCATTTCCATCTTTTCACAATGTGGCAAGTTTGCAATTATAAAGGCCAAAAGGCCTTGGCCTTGGCCTTGCATTTATCCCATATTGATTACAAACAAAAGAAAATGGCCTTTATTGTGTATATATTGACTCAAAGCCATTGTTTCCTCTCATTAAGCCGTGTCCCTTGGCCCGCCTTGGCCTTTTGGCCGCCTTGGCCCTTGCCCATGGACCGCCTTGGACTTTGCCTCTCATTAGGCCGTGGCCTGGCTTGGCCCTTGGCCGGCCTTGGTCGTGGCTCGTCCTTGGCCTTGGCTCGACCTTGCCTCGGCCTCGGCCTTGGCCTGCCTTGGCCTTTGTCGTGTCCTTGAGGAGTTTATCCCACATTGAATAAAAACCAATCTAAAATTTTATCCCTTCCCTATATAATGCTCAAGTTGGCCAAAACTTAGTCATTTTGGCCGGCTGTGGCCCTTGCCCATGGCATTGGCCCATACCCTTGGCCTTTGCCGTGGCTCGGCTTTGGCTCGGCCTTGGCATTGGCCGGCCCTGTCCTTTGCCGTGGCCTTGAGGAGTTTATCCCACATTTAATAAAAATCAAACTAAATTGTTATCCCTTTCCTATACAATGCTCAAGTTGGCCAAGGCTTAGTCATTTCGGCCGGCCTCGAATCAAGTAATTTTGGATCGGATTCGGATATTGCCTTTAAGTATTCGGGTCAGATTCAGATATTTCAAAATAAAAAATTTAAATGTGTCAAAATATTTCATTAATTTATATATATATCCAAAAAATATTCTCACTTATTTTTATTATTTTTTTAAAAAAATAATTTTTTTATATACAAAAAAATATATAAATATTATGATATCATTTATTTCAAAAAAAAATAAAATAGAAATTGAACTTGGGTCTTGGCTCGGCCGTGGCCTTGCCTTGGATGGCCGTGGCCTTTCTTTGGCTCGGCATTGGCCGGCCATGGCCTTCACCATGTGGCATTGGGAGTTATCCCACATTGAAATGAAGGGAAAGTAATCAAAGGCTTGTGGCTCGCCCTTGGTCTTGGCCTTGCTTTCGCTCGGCCTTGGTCGACCATGTCCTTGGCCGTGTGGCCTTGCCACCTCCCTTGGGATGTTATCCCACATTGAAAGAAAACCAAAAAAATCAAAGGCTATTGCTATATAAGGGGCTGATGATGAGCAACTTATAGCATATCTGGCTTTGACATTTGGCATGGCGGCCATTGCCGTGGCATTGGCCTTGGCTTTGACTAAGGAATTTTTCTAAAAATAGTTAAAAGAAATTGTTAAAAATTCCTTTAAAATGACTAATTAGAGAAGAAAAAAAAAATTGCTTTTGTTAACCGGTTTAACCGGATAAACCGAAATTTGTTACATATTTTCTCTTTAAATTGAGACTTCTTTCATTTGATTTGGGAAAAGGGATAAAAATCTTTTGCAAAAGCCCGGCCCGGCCCGGCCCGTCCCGATGAAAATGTGGCATTTAAAAATTATTTTTTTTACACCAAAATTCATAAAAGAAAATTATCTTTGAAAAACCGGCCCTTTTTTGCCCAGCCCGTTCGGCCCGTGGGTTTAGGTCACCCGAACATGAAAAGTTTGCAAAATTTCGGCCCGCCCCTGCCCGATGAAAATATGACATTTAAAAAAAATAAAAATAAATTAAACTAAAGAAAAAGTGTAATAATAAAGCCACTGCAATAAAAGAAAAAAAAATAAATAAAACTAAATAAAAAGTTGACATTTAAAAAAAAAATTAAATAAATAAAACTAGAGGAGAGAGAATTAGTGGAGGGAATAGTAGATGGAATAATAGAATAGTAATAAAATATTTCCTTTTTTAGGAAAGGTGACGCTTCAAACGGGATGTCATTTTGGGTAAAAAGTGACACTTCTAGCGGAACGAAAGGAGTATATCCATCCAGATTCCATTCCCGTTCCGGCCTCCAGCCATCAACCAAGCAAGCTTGGTCCTTGGCCCTTGGCCTTGGCCGGGGAGATATCCCACATGGAAATTTAAAGAAACTTATTGCCTTGGCTATTACTATATATTCAAGCTTCAGCCAAAATTTGCCCCTAACCTTTCTGCCGTGGCCTTGGCGTAGTTCGGCCGTGGCCTTGGCGTAGGCCCATAAGTTTTCTATTTTTTTTTCTTAAAATTAATTAAGTGTGAAATATTTTTTATTATTATAAATGATAATAATAATAATAATTTTACTACTAAAAATTTAATTAATATAAAATAAAATAAAGTTTACTCTCTCCGTCCCATCAGAGTGTGAATTTTTGGTCAAAATTTTGACAATAATTTAAAAACATAATAATGATCCTAATAAATATCCAAAAAATGTTTTGTTAAATATTATTAAGCGTGAGAGAATAACAAATTTTTAAATTTTTATTAGGATCATTATTATTTATTTAAATTATTTGTCAACGTTGTTCAAAGTTGATAAAAAATTCACACTCCGCTGGAACGAAGGGAGTATATGGTTATCTATCTATCTATCTCTATATAATAACAAGGTTGCGGTAAGTAAAGGGGGATTCAGGGGCAATTTCGTCAATTCACGCAGTGGCAAAATGGCAAAAATTCCGGATGAAAAGATTTGTGGCGATCTATGAGTGGCGTATATTTTCTTTAAATTTTTCTTATGGAAATTAGGACACGTGTCGTCCTTTCGTTCAAGGGCGTTTAGGACATTTCCTTGGCGCCGGTACGTCAATCGCCGACAATGGCGCGTGAAGGCAGATGGGTTTTTATTTTTTTTTTCCCTTCTTTTGTTTGGACATGTTGGCTGTAGGATTTTGGTTTGTTTGTTTTTACCCATTTCTTTTACCTAATTTCTTTTATAATAAATTAATTTTTTTAAAAAAAAAATTTACACCAATATTCAAAAAATAAATTTCTTTTTAAATAGAGACTATTTTTGTCTTTTGAATATATACCCCCGTGCATCGCACGGGAGTCAATCTAGTCGTAGATAACAATAATATTGTTTAAATTTTTTGTTAATATAAAATTAAATTGACCCAAATATGATTGTTATTATTGTTAATAATAGTAATTTTGAGATAGTACATTAGCGATACTAAAACTAATAATTGTGACCCAAAATTAGTAAAACACTAAACGGAGTCGTTATATGGTGTAATAAAATTACCTTTGTAGTAAAATAAGCTCTTGCGATAAACTGGGAGCTATAAATTTAAAATTACAATATAATAATATTGTGATTGAAAAAGCTTGGAATATTTACAAGACATATTATGTGATTTGGTGTTGATTTGTACTCGCAAATATTGCGTAAATGTGATTGTGGAACAAATGCTTTTATTGTTGGTTTAGAAAAGGTCCACTACTTTGGTGCCTAATGTGATATAATTTCGTCAAGTAAATACTTACTTGTGCATTTTATTTGAGTATAGCTAGCAAATGTGTTTAGGGGTATGACGAAGTTCTATAATTGCGGGGTCTGGGGTTACGCAATAACTGAGGGTCATCATTTTTGTGTCATTTCGCCCCCACTAGTGGTCATAGTAGGGGAATAACTCCCACTGTTACAGCAACACACATGACTTTGGCTAGCTATATATCGGGCAAATCCAGGTTGTAGGGATTGGAGTCCACTCGAATTGATACTGGATATCAGATCATTATTGTACTACATCAGCAACATTCAAATTGATATGCGTAATGCGACAGCAACACAGACATCAACAACAACAATTCTAAAATGATATGGAGGCTGGTGAAGACGATCAGAGGGAGAACCTCGATCACATATCGTTTGTTATGTGTTACTTCAAGATTATGTGATGCATGATGAGTTAGAATATCCTCTCATTTACGTGCTACATGCTAATTGATTATATCATTATTTATTAAAAATGCTCTATTGTCATTGTTATTATACTTATTTATGCATGATAAATTGTCATGTATTTGCTTTAGTAATTTACTGGGTTTCGACTCATCCCGTTTTCTAGTTTATTTGTTTTTCTTAGATCCCAGGCGATCACAGTGAGGTACAAATTAGCGGGGATCTCTGAGCAGGTTGTTGCTCTTTTGGCTAGTTGCTTTACGAAGCTCTTGTATGCTTATGTTTGAGAGGACGATTGTTTTACTGATTCATTTAAATTCTATATTTTGGGTAGCTTAGTATAGTTTCTATGATGCAGTAGTTGTTATTATTTTGGTGCTAACACGTGTTGTTAGGCCTAGGTAGAGTTATGTATAACTTTAGTTTATCTTGTGCAGTAGTTGAGGCAATTAGCCTAGGGTGATTTTTGTTGTGTTGTTGAACTAGTATAACTAGTGTGTTATAAAGGTTTATGACATTAAGTTTGTTTTACAGCAGGGTTCACGCACCGGTTCGTGGCTCCGTATAGGACCTCGAAACTCGGGTCGCGTCACCCTTAAAACAAAATTCACCGCAAGCTAGAACTAAATCTCCATCTGACACCCTTTTGAACAATGACTTGGGACGCCCAAATGATTCTCCAATCATAACTTGTACACGGCCTAATAATACTGACATTCACAAATTTTTCACATGGAAAAAAATTGACGTTAAGGACACTACAAATAACATCATTTGGGTCGGCAGTAAGGGCTAACCAAGCATTTCAAACATCGCAAAAAAAAAAAAAAAATACTCATAAACAACACAGGCTCACATATAATGAAGAGAATACAATGGCTCTTGACGAATGAGAGAAGACAAGGATTCTCGATAAAGGAGAGAAATACTAAATTTGAGATTTACTGAAAATAAATAAAAGTAACTGAACATAATCAAAGAAGAAAAATGATGAGAGAATAACTGCCTGATAACCAATGTACACTTGTACCTTTGTTACTTACGAAAAAATCTCTTATAGTTGCTATCACTAAAAAACCTCATGCTCCCTCCGTCCTACCTCAAAGTTTTACCTTGAGGTTTACACGCTTTTTTAAAAAAAAATTTAAAGTGGGTAGAAAATTTGAGGAGAGAGAATGTAAAAGTTAAATGTGTGGTAGGGAATAGGAGAGAGAATGTAAAAGTTAAAAATATTTAATAGAAGAGAGAATAAGTGGGAGGAATAGTAAGTTAATGATTGGTTTTTTTGTAAATATGTTAACTTTATAAGAATATAATGAATGATTTTTTTGTAAATATATGGAGATGATGAGGATATAAATATATGAAAAACTTTCCATATAAGGAAGAAAACCTTGAAGTGAGACGACCCACAAGGAAAAGGTGAAACTTTAAGGTGGGACGGAGGGAGTATTACTTAATACCTCTAAAAAACAAGCTTTTTGGTCACGGTAACTATTTCGATATAGAATTTTATGACTAAAACAATGGCAAAATGGTTAATTTTATTGTCCGACTTAAAATTTGAATAAATATTATTATTCTTATGACATTTTTTTGTATTACTATCCACTTTTTTAGTTTTAATTAAATAGGACATTATTTTACTTTTTTTTTTAAGCAAATTATTTTACCTTTAAATCCTTAAAAGTGGTGACTAATTTAAATTCAGAATGAAATCTTTTCGGAATAAAATAATTATTCAAATTTAAAATCAAACTTAACGGATTTAGTAGAATTAACCCAGTAAAAAAAAGAATAAAACGCATCGACTAACTCTAGGGATGATAATTTGGCCAAACTCGACCCGATCCTAGCGGTGATTCAATATGAAAAGTAGGGTTCAATTTGGCCTTTTCATAACCCGAACATGCTCGGGTCGATTTCGGTTATAAAGTCGAAACGAACAAAACCCGACCCTATTCGATCTACCCCCAAAATAAAAGGTTAAAATTTAATAGAAGTGAAATATATTTAATGTTTTGCTGAATTTTATTTTTTTATTTTTGTTTGTAAATGAGAATTTGATGATTTTGAACTATTTTCTATAGAATATTTAATATTGGGCTTATAAAAAATTTGAGATTAAAAAAAAACACTTTTATTAAAACTTGAGCCGAATCAGAACGGGTACATATTTCCACTTCTTCGAGTTCTTATCGTGTTCAAATACATGGGGTTAAGCTTCGAATCTGGAGAGATTTGATCTGAAGTCGACCCGTAGTCATGCCCCATTACCCAAACTACCCTGCGTCACACTACTGCAATCCAACCGAGCCACCCGTTTGTAAAAGGAAAAAAAAATGTCAATACGGGCTGCCGGGGCGGGACGAGCCCATCCCGTCAAAGCTCGCCATTAAACAGGTCGGGGCGGGCTGACCCAAATTTCTGGCGAGCTGGAAATACATCATCCCAACCCAACCCACTTTGGGTTGTTGGGCCAGGCGGGCCATGCGGACCAATCAAATAAATGAATTTTGGACTTGAAATTGTGAATAACTGATACAAAAAAATAAAAAATCATAATAGTCAAACAAACACAATCTGTCAAACACACTAATATCTCAAAAGATAATAAAAATCATAAACAAACAAAGATTTATATCAATATAAACTATTTATCAAGATTACAACACAAGTAAACTTTACACAAATTGCTACAAACAAAGACAGGTAAATCATGATTTCAGAAATAAATATTCATATCAATAAAAATAAAGATAGAGAAAGAGAGATAAATACTTGTAATTGGATCGGAGACAGTAACGACAACGAATTAGAGGTCGTGATAGAGTGCACCGACGGCGATGAAAATGACGACGAGGGCAACGACGTCTCCTTAGGATTTCTCCGTTTTCATTCTCTACTTCTCTCGAATCTCTCTCACTTAACGATTCACGAATTGAATTCACAAAGTCGATATAACCCCAAAATTTCCAATTAAAAATAACGTTATTTTGTGGAAAAAAATATAATGTGCTGGCCCACCCCGAACCCGTTTTGATCCGCGCTCATATGGGCCAGCCCAAATTGGGCCACTTTTATTTGGGTTATTTTAAAACCCAACACACCCTAAATTGCATGGTGGGGCCCGACGGACCTAACCCAAATGGACGGCTCTAGAAAAAATTCACCCGTCCTTCTGCCAAAAAGTGGCAATCCCCGTAATTAACACCACCTTCCTAGGTTATTCTTTCTGTATATCCAGAATTCACACCTTTCTCTTTCTCACACACAAAAAATACTATGGGTAGGGATGTAAGTGGTTCAATTCAAATCGCGGTTTGAGATCGAACCAAATTAAACCAAACCATGTGGTTTGATTTAGTTTTCAAGTATGAATAATTCGGTTCGATCTCAAATATTGGCAAATCACATGGTTCGGTTTGATTTGTGGTCTGACCCTCCCAGACCGAACCAAATCGCGGTTTAAGACCGCGAGACCAAACCGACAAACCAAACCACATTAAGTAAACTAATCCTAACATCTGTTTTGTATATTATTTAATATTTTCCTATATTTATTAAAATTTACTGTTAGATCAATTAAAAAATCTACATTATATAGACTAATATTGACCATCATTTTGTATTTTATTTAGTATTAATTTCATCATTTGTTATCTTAATTCCCGATACATAAATAAACAAGTTCTCTACACGATCGACATTCTAATGTGTTTTTTTTTTCATTCGCCCTCTTTCTTTCTCTAGTCTCTCTCTTTCTCCGACTTAACTCTTAAACACCCTAATTTTTCGCTTTTACTCAATGATTACGGAAAATTCAAATATGAAAATGAGTTGCGGTATGAATATTGGTTTGAATCGTAGTCTTACTCTAAACCATGGTATGAAACACGGTATTAATCGCAACTTGAACCAAATAATTGAACCGCGGTTTGAACCAAATCATAGCAGTTTGATTTGGTTCGATTTGAATTTTGTTCATAATTCGATTCAATTTTAAATTTTCTCAAACTAATCAAGTCTAACCATCTATATAATATATTAAAAGACAAATATTTAGAGCCCTCACATTAAACCATGTCACTCTTATGACATGGCATTATGTAATTCTCCCATTGGTCAATTATTTTCTAATTGACCAAAGCAAGTTAGACAAAATTAAGGGTAGAATTATAGTTATTTAAATTTTGAAATAAGATTTCAATAAATATTTAAACAGTAATTCAAAATTATTTGAATTTAGAATCTTATATCATTTAGACTTAAGATTTGATCAATTTAACCTAGATGTAGAGATCTAATTTACAAATAAAATTCTAATCTATAAGCCCCTTCTTTTCTTTATTTATTGTTATTCCAGATTTTTTTTCCAGCTAGGGTTTTACTCTTTTTTTCAGCCGCTCATGTTTTTGAGTTCCCTTTTCAATCTTTACTGATGTTGTTCTCGAGTTTTCTATCAATAAAATCTGCACATGTATTTTTTTGAATTTTGTGCTTAGAAAAATAGATATGAGAAGATACATTACAATAACTTTGGAGCATCCGAATTATTGTAACTGCCGTTTTTGCTTATATAAGTTTAGGACTTCACACTGTCCATATGTCACGCCCATGCATGTCCAAGTTTAAATTCAGTTTATTCTTATGGGTGAACCTTCAAATGTAAGATCAGATTGTGCGTAAGTTCACGGTGAATGCAATTCTTATTATTGTTACTTTCAAGAGATTTCTGAACCTTCTCTTTAGTTAATCTATGTTTGGGAGCATATAGCATGTCATTGATACCTTGAGATTTTATTGTTTGGCTCTCATTCTATCCTTTCTCCCTCCTTCTTTGATTGAAAATTTTGGAAGTTTAATTATTTTAACTCAACAATTTTGAAAATGGGACGATCTTTTCTGGACAATAAAAAATGGCAAAGGTGAAACTTATGTAAGTGCAATTTGAGCTACAAAAGCGCATTCATTTCATTTTTTGGATATTTACCTAACATATTGTTTTCGTTTATTTAAATGAAATCACAGATTATGTCGACAAGTCGATTGATTGGTATTAAATCAATTGATAAGAACACTAGGTTTTGTAACATTAATGCTCGCATTTTACGTAAATGGGAGCAGACAAACCGGTACGAAAAAACGTCAGATCCTTATCTTGCATAATTTTTATTCAGACTTCTATTTATTTAATTTGATCTTCATATTGAATCTTTAGTACTATTTTTTATTTTGATTAGGGTTCTAAAATTCAGGCTTCCATCCTGAACAACTTGCCATCTAATTTGAAGATTAAATTTGAAATTGGAAAAGTTCTAAATATCGAAAAATTTGGGGTTGAAGAAAATATTCAATCAACTCAAAAGGCAAAAATTAATCACAAATGAAAACTAACTATGAGTTTGAGGACTAAGGTAGAAGATGCTGATACGTCTGTCCAAATTTCAGAAAATAGTTTCATGTTCACACCTTTTCAATCAATTGGGTGTTTAAATGAAGAGTTCATAGTGGGTGAGAACTATGCCTCATATATTATTATTTTTTCTTTTGATAATAAATGAATTTATTTTCTTTTAATTGAATTATTATATTTACTAACATGACATTGTTATTTGCTAGATGTCATTGGTGAGATTATTTTACCTTTATCAGATTTTAAAGTTGTGCAGAAACTGAATGCTAGAACGCTGGAAGTGCAACTTATTGATAACGTGTATGTGATATAAAAATATCATTGATTAGAGTTATTTATAGATACTATACTTTGAATACTGATTTCATTAGTATTTATTATACAATTACGTTCTATTATTTTGACAGCGAAATGGAGTTGTCTTGCGTTTTGTGGGAATCATATGGAGATGAACTTAAAGCGTTTATTGAAAATAAGTGTGAAGATACGGAACATCCTGTTATAATTATTTTACAGTTTGAAATGTTGTCGAGATTCCAAGGTATTTTTATCATATATTTATTTAGATTGTTATTACTTTCTGATTAAAGCTTAGTTACATATTAGATACGTTCAAATACTTATACAGGAAAGATGTTGTGAATTTGGTGGTACCCCGTTGCAATCTAGACAAGAAATCAACACACCCACAAGCACAAGAAAGAAAGAATCACACACACAAGAACACAAGAGTTGTTTACCCGGTTCATTCAACACATGAACTACGTCCGGGGGCAATTGCCAAGCCAATATGTTATTAGACTCCTTCTAATATGTTGCTACACAACTACCAATCTGTTCTAGGTCCTATCTATGTTTATATAGTTGATACAAGGAAGCCCTAACTCAGTTTAAGAAGAGATCCTATAAAACTAGGAAACAAAATCAGTCCAGGATTTCTTCTCCCCGACGCCAGCGCGGTCGCGCACCCTAGCAGCGCGGCCGCCCTCATTGGCCGAAGATCCAACCCCCAATTTCGTTCACCAGCGCGGTCGCTCTCCACCACAAGCGCGGCCGCTCTCCTTGACAGAAGCTCCTCCGACGTTTTCTTCCTTGCAGTTTAGGATCCAATCCCAACAATCTCCCACCGGAGACTAAACTAACAAACATAGAAACACCCATCAACTCCCACCACGGAGTAATGACCTTCGAACACATTTCCCCCATCCATATTGGCTTGACACTACCGCACCTCTCCTCAAGTACTAAGGCGAGTTGAAACCAAGCGACGTTTCAACCTCTCCGTGTTAGATGATTCTTGCCTCCCCAAATCAGCTTCTACCTTGATTTCTCCCCGCAAGTCTAACTTCGCCTTCTCCCTCCAGACCCACCTTCCTCGCAATGCTTCCCCTTGAAACTTGGACACACCTTGTTTCTTGCATCGTCTGTTTTTGGTCTGAAACCGCTCTCTGTTAGGGCACTTGGACTTCCACACCACGTTGATCAACTTTGTGTCCCCCCCAACATACCGTTTCTTGATGTCTCCCCTTTTTACACCAACAGGCCGGTTCTTTAGCCTCTTGCTCCCACCGGAACGAACATCGACATTGTAGGTAGAGTACAACATCTTCCCCTTAACCCCACGAGCTACCACCTTAGCCCCTTTTGTGACTTCCCAAGACCCACCAATGAAAGACACACCATACCCTTCAGCACAAGTTGTCCCACGTAAATCACTCTTCTCCTCAAATCCGGAACATGCAACACATCGTGTAGTTGTAAAACAGCCCCGTTAGGTGTCTTCATCATCACATCCCCCTTACCTTTGACCTTCAATGGCTGACCGTCACCAAGATAGACAACCCCAAAGTCTCCAGTTTTGTACCGCTTCATTGATTCTGCATCCCCACTAGCATGACAAGAAGCTCCAGAATCCAACACCCAATCTTCTCCCGACTGCTCCTCTCCTAGGATTAATACATCTCCACCATCATCCACCACGTGTGCACCACCATCTTTACCCGGACAGTCATAACTGATATGACCCAATTCGCCACAATTGTAGCACTTGACCTTTTTCCCCTTTTTCGGTCCTCCCCTTTTTCTCTCCACCCTAAGTGCAGCCCCATCTACGGAAGATTCTCCCCTTTTCTCTTTCCTTCGCAACTCCTCTTGAAGGATGAGATCTCTAACCTCCGTATACACCAATGTTGTTTTCGACGTACTAATCGTTGTGACAGTAACCTCCCAACTATCAGGCAATGATTTTAGTAGAAAACAAGCTAGCACTTCATCGGAGAAAGTAATATCAACACTTTTCAATTGGTCCACCATACCTTTGAAATTGCCGATATGACTTGCCGCTGTCTGCCCCTCTGACATCTTCGCATTCGCAAACCTCTTTATCAAATGCACCTTATTGATATTCGACGGCTTCTCATACATGTCTGACAGCGTTTGCAGCAACTCCACCGTTGTCTTGGCCTCCATAGCGTTCCGTGCAACGTCGTCGGTTAGGGCACTCCTTACCGCTCCTAACGCCTTTCGATCCAACGTCTCCCAATCCCCTTGTGACATGCCTTCGGGCTTCTCCTTCAAGGGTCCATGAAGGTCCTTACAATAAAGGTAGTCTTCAATCCTTGTCCTCCAAAACGTGAAATTCACACCGTTGAATTTCTCAATTGAGTTCTTCATCTGATTGCTTCACCAAAATCCCCAAGAACGCGATTCAAAATTAATCAACTAATGAAAAGATTTTGAATCCTCCGAACCAATGCTCTGATACCAGTTGTTGTGAATTTGGTGGTACCCCGTTGCAATCTAGACAAGAAATCAACACACCCACAAGCACAAGAAAGAAAGAATCACACACACAAGAACACAAGAGTTGTTTACCCGGTTCATTCAACACATGAACTACGTCCGGGGGCAATTGCCAAGCCAATATGTTATTAGACTCCTTCTAATATGTTGCTACACAACTACCAATCTGTTCTAGGTCCTATCTATGTTTATATAGTTGATACAAGGAAGCCCTAACTCAGTTTAAGAAGAGATCCTATAAAACTAGGAAACAAAATCAGTCCAGGATTTCTTCTCCCCGACGCCAGCGCGGTCGCGCACCCTAGCAGCGCGGCCGCCCTCATTGGCCGAAGATCCAACCCCCAATTTCGTTCACCAGCGCGGTCGCTCTCCACCACAAGCGCGGCCGCTCTCCTTGACAGAAGCTCCTCCGACGTTTTCTTCCTTGCAGTTTAGGATCCAATCCCAATAAAAGACACGTGTCCAGACAATGAAACATGCCTCCAAATTGCATATAAATCCATCATTTCCTGAAGTGGCAAAGTTTTGTAGCAAGTAAGTTAAGATTAAACTCTAATAATAACAATCTATGAATTTGTTACATATATTTTTTCTTTTAATGTATATTTTTCATATATCTTTTTTATTTTACAGGCATATTATCAAATTTTCATCCAACAGTCGTTCTTTGACTACTAACACTAATGAGAGTACTCATATCAATGGTGGGGATATATGGTTAAACACCAGAGAATTCAAATCAATTAGTGATTTGCTCACATGTAACGAGGTATATTATAAAGTTTCGAAATTAAATCTTTTAGTCAATTATATTCATTTAAATATTCTTACTATAATTATTCTTTTTTATTAGGTTGGTGTATATACCGTGTTGGCAACCATATTCGATGTGGATTCACATGCAAAATGGTACTATGATGGGTGTAGCAATGCGAAGTGTGCTAAAGGATTCGATAGGAACTCAAAGATGTGCTCTAAATGCAAAACATCTTATAGGAGCGTTATTCAGAGGTAATGGAGGGAGTTGATTAATTTTTATATGGATACATCTCAAGAATATATACAATGTCTCATTTTTTGCATACTAATTGGGCATTATTTCTGCTTTTTAGGTTCAAAATCAGAGTTTGCGTCATTGATAAAGATCAATATGAGACTCACTTTATCCTATTCGATGGTATAGCATCTACTTTGCTCGGGATGTCGGCTGCTTCAATTCTTAAAGATGTCTCAGAGGTGGTTAATTTATTTTGTTATTTTTTATCATCATATATTTTAATACCATAATAATATCTGTAAAAAATATAAATTTGTGGTAATGTTCTGTCGGATCAACTGCCTAAATGTTTTGAGAATTTGGTTGAAAGGGAATTTTTATTCAGAATAGATGTTGATCAAAGAACATTAGAAACTTCTCACGAGAAGCGAACTTTCACTGTAAAACATGTGACGGAGGATACTAATATCATTGCGCAGTTTTTATCTCTCATAAATATTGATGTAAGTACAACCTACAACGAATTATTTACATATATAAAATGATATACATGTTCAAGCTTGAATTGATTTAAACTCCAGGAGGTGGCTTCCAAACATAATCATGGAGATGAAGATGTGACCATCTTAAACTGTAATACTGAGGTAAAATTTAAGCAGTATTACATATCTAATCCTTATTACAATCTTCATTATTGTTTAAAGACAACATTTTATTTAACTATAACGTTTTACTTTTAAAATTTTGTAGGATAAGCTACTGGAATCTATGGGGGAAAACTCTGAACTATCCTTATTAGATGACCAGACTCTAAAGAAACGTTCGCACGTTAATATTTTCAATGATGAGGAGGAACAATTGTCTGTTACGAAAGGTATCAAACAAATCAAGCGAGAGAAACTAGATGAGTAGTAAAGTGTTACAGATTGGCAGTTTATATTTAGACATTTAATTCTCCATTTTCCATTAGTACTCTTTTCAAACTTTGCAATTTCTTTTTCAGTCCAAATTATTGTTTGTTGGTGATTTTATTGAGTATTTTGTCATTGTGAAACGTATTAAAAGTATTGTTGGGATTATATTTTAGAATATTTGATTAGAAATAAATCTTTCGAATATTTGATCAGAAAGAGAATTACCAAATTCTCTGCGGTGTATTATCTATGCTTTTTTTTTTTCAAACTAGATGACGATAGTCACATGAAGATCCTGCATGAACAGAAAAATATTTGATGATAGTTTCATTATGTTGTCATAATTTCTTTGATAGATAGTATCTTATAATGGAACATGATTACCAGACACATATGTGGTGTATAATCAACAAAATACATGAAATCCTGAATCAATCCCACATTAGTTAACCCCTTACAGACGTTAAGTGTTTGAAAAAAAAATGTCTTGAATAACTCAACTGTATTACTCCATCCGTCCCAAAATAAATGTTTATTGTGTTCTTTTCCTTATAATTAAAAGTGTCACTTGGAACGAAGGTAGTATGCTACTTTGTTTTCTTTACAAATTCTGCATCAAACTTTTGGGATTTTGGGTCAATTGAAGTTTGTATAAAGAGTAAAGATGAAGAAAATAATGAAACTTTTGTCATTTGCATAGAACTACAGGATATTACTACATAATAACTCCAAAAGGTAATGCAAAACTTCGAAATTCAAATTACAAAAGCTGTGCTGAAGTTTTGTACAGTCAACAAAGCGCGCCTTGACCAAAACTGCAATAACTCCGTGCCCAAACACTATTTTTGCAAACAAATTTTTTCGTTAGAAAATAGACTCACAAATCTTTCCAACCATGTACTTCACCCCTTCTAGATCCTTCCGAGTCGATACAGTTTATTCAGCCAAGTTGACTCAAATTCAAGCACTGCAGATTCTGAAATTAGCTTTTGTGATCAAATTTTCTTAATCTTTTTGCAACATAATAGATTGGGAATTAATTTTAGGCAAAATCGTTGCTTTTTTATAATTTTATAATTTATCTTTTTATCTTTCTTCGTCAGTAATAAAATAGCCAAAACATATAAAAATGTAATGTAATATTTAAATTACTAATCGAAGTTAAAAGTTTGCCTTTATTTATTATTTTAATCTATTATAAGAAAAAAAATCGTAGTGTATTCACCACTTTGTTCAATAACTTGGTTAAAAAAAAAGGTCAGAAGTTATCTTTTTTATGGGAGTAGATCGCATAACGATTTCTAAAAAACCCTACCCACGTTTTGTCCTTCGTCTCTCTGTCTCTCATCTTCCCTCTTCTTCTTCTTACTTTATTTTATAAACTACCCATTATTTTTTTGGACCTCTCTAAACCCTAATATCAAATTAAATTTTTTCAACATACGGATTCATAACCTTCCATGGCAATTGAAGATGAAGACAGTGTGGAACAGCGATACTCCGACAAGAAAAGCAAGCGCAAACGTTCTCCACAAATCCGCTACTTACCCATTGAAATCATCATCGAATTTCTCTCAAGGTTACAAGTTAAGTCACTCTTAAAATTCAGGGCAGTCTCCATATCATGGTGTTCTATAATTTCAGACCCCAAATTTGTCAAAACTCACCTCAATATCTGTTCAAAGAGTGATTATAATGCCCACCGTCTCATGCTTATTTCAAAAACTTATGGCCAAATCATTGTTAGAAAAAGTAACCTTTTCCCTGTCTTGAATTTGTTTCTCGATACCCTACTGAAATTCACTATCCTAAGAACTATTCCGTGTTTTTTTGAGATGATTTTGATTATCGGCTCTGTTCATGGGTTAATTTTAATTTCTTTTGAAACGCATGATTTACTTTTATGGAACCCTGCTACTCGAATCTCAAGGAAATTACCTCAATCTGGATTTAAATCGCGCACTGAATATTTGATTGTTGTTTATGGGTTCGGATTTGATTAGTCGAATGATGACTATAAAATTGTTGGACTTTTTGCTACTCTTGGTAATGAGTCTGTTGAAGCCATAGTATACTCATTAAGAACAAATTCTTGGAAAAATATTGGCTATTTTCCTTCGAATTTTAGTCTTTTCCCAAATCAGAAGGGAAGGTTTTTTAAGGGGGTAATTCATTGGCTTAATTATTTAAAAGATCCAGTTAATGATTCAAATTTGTCTCCTCCTAATCGAATTTTTTGTCTTGAGTTAACTAAGGAGACATATAGTGAAGTTCCACAACCTAAATATCGTGAACGTGAGCATTCGTTGAGTTTGAATATTCTTGAAAAATGTCTTTTCCTACTGTCTGAATGCCATCAATCTCATATGGATGTATGGATAATGAAAGTTTATGGTGTGAGTGAGTCTTGGACTAAACTGGCTAGCTTTCCTTATCTTGATAGTTCGTGGAAAATCATATCCGACACTATTATATATGTCAACAGAAGATGAAATTTTATTGGAATTCAACCACCGTATTTTGTTGTTTGATCTCAAAAGTAAATCATTCAAGAATCTATATATTCATCCCTCTCAAGGCTATGTTGATCAACTTGATGCTAATACTTACATTGAGAGTTTAGTTTCACCCTTTATACAGGAAAGGTCACGAAAGACATGAATAGAGATGCGAAGGCAAGTCACAAAATTTGACGTTTTATTTTTTTTCTTTTTTTGTTTTCTTATTTTTTTGTTTAAGTTTTAGACAGTTTTTTACTTTGATGTAAGCTATTTTAGTTATATACAACATTAGACTTTTGTATTTTGACAAAAGTTAGTATTCTTTTTAACATTCATTTTGAGACGGAGGGAGTATTACTTATTTCTTTATAGCCATTTTTACATATACTTCATCAAACTCATAATGCTTAAAGAGATCTATGTACCTTCTTCTCTGATAATTTATTGGAATTTGTATCCTATTTAGACAGTTTTTTTTTACCATGATATAAGCTATTTTAGCTATATACATCATTAGGCTTTTATGTTATTCAAGCACTAGAAGTTCGGAGTAAATAAAGGGAATGTTATGGCCTATCGCAGGCAATCCTTCCACCAGCATATCCAGTGTTTTTGCTGATTTCATGGCCTCCCGAAGAAGAAATGATTATTATTAAGAAACTTAAGTACTATTGGGCAAAATAAGGAAAGCATATTCTGAAATAATCCTTCAGTTGCAAAAAGAAAATTTATGTGATTGCTTTCGAATCTGTTGATCGGCTAACTGAAACTATCATCACTAATTAGCAAAATGCTCCAAAAACAATAATTGAATTTGAATCAAGGTAGACGGAAATGAAATTGATTTTATCATGATGAAGAAGATGAAACTCACCCTTTCTAAGGTCACCAGGATCAGCATGGACAACTAAATTCATGATCCTATTTAACATTTTTATTTTTTAGTGAATTTATGAAATTACAAAATTTGATCTCAAAATTGTTTTACCAAATAATAGATGGAACGTCTCATTGTTAAGCTATAACTTGAGAACTCATTATACATTATGTTTATGCATTTGAATGCGTACTTGATTTGCTAAACAATGTTACGCTCTCCTGACAAATAAAGTTTATGCATATAATAATGTAAAATACTCCATCCGTCCCATAATGGATATCAAAAAAAATTCAAATTTGCTCTTGATCAAGAGCAAATTTCAAAACTTTTTGGACATTCATTTCAAATATGCTCTTGACTAAGAATAATTTGATAATTGAATTGTTATCCTACTGTAAATTGATTAATATTTGATTCATTTAATTAATGACTATATAATTGACAGACAAAATAGCCTACCAAACTACTGTTTGTCAAAGATAATTTTGTGAGCAAGTTTGTGTAAATTTTATAAGCTCAAATCAATATGCAAGTTTGTGTAAATTATATCTTCTCCATTTATTAAAAAATCGGTGATCAAGTGTACACACATTTTTATTTTTATAATAAAAATAGATTTCTGTGATCAAAATATGTTTGGCCATCCCAACACATATAGGCTAAATGGAGTTAGTCCGAATGTAATAATGTAATTTTCTGTGTGTACCAGATACTCTCTCTCTTTGTCTCAAAATGAATTTCTCATTTTTTTTATTGTTAAATATAAACTTAATATATTGTTTTCATTTATTTAAGCCAAAATCTCACAAAAAACGCGTTTTTTTCAAGCTTAGAAAAAAACGTGTTTTTAGAAGACGTCGACTCTTCCCCTCGCTTGCGGCACCCAACTTCTGTACACTTGCGTAGACTCCGAAAGTCACCAGTCTTTTCCGACAACCATTAGGGACGAAGATGGGTATTACCATAAATTGAGGTTGGTCGTCAATTTAGAAGTCAATTTAGAAGCTGAAATGATCGACAATTTACAATTGTCGGCGACGAACGTGGAGAGAATCATATTCTCAGAGGAAACAAGATTTTTCGAATTGGTTAAGAAATTGGGAGATCTAGGAACAGTTTCCAAGGAAGAGAGAGAAGATTTGTTGATGGAGAAGCAAATTGAAGAAGACAAGAGCTTTTTCGTCACACATACGCACACAGTGCTCTCTGGTTGTGCCAAACTATCTTTTCTTCTCATATAAATTGTGAAAAAACCTCTTACTCCTTAGGTATAAGCCATTTGTTCTCAATTTAAATTTCAATCTACCTTCAATTTTGATTTTTGAATCAGAAGCAAAGAGGAACCAGTACGTCAGTAAAAGGTTACTTGGTTAGGGTTAGTTTAACAAAGTGCCAGTGCCAGTTTAACAAAGTGTCAGTACCAGTTTAACAAAGTGCCAGTTTAACAAAGTGCCGGTGTTAGTGTAAAACAAGTGCCAGTGTTAGTTTAACAAAGTGTCAGTGTTAGTGTAACAAAGTGCCAGTGTTAGTGTAAAAGAGTGCCAGTGTGAAGAGTGCTAGTGCATGTATATAAAAGTGCCAGTGTAAAAAGCGCCATTGCCAGTTTAACAAAGTGACAGTGTTAGTGTACTGACACTTTGTTAAACTGGCACTGACAATTTTTACACTGGTACTTTGTTACACATGTACTGACACTTTGTTTATACTGGCACTTTGTTACACATGCATCGGCACTTTTTTACACTGGCACTTTGTTACACATGCACTGACACTTTGTCACACTGACATTTTGTTAAACTGACACTGACACAAACGAGAAAAATAAAATACGTTTTTTCTAAGTGTCAGAAAAAACTAATTTTTTATAAAACCAACTATTTATTTAAATGAAATTACAAATTATAGCAATAAGTAATAATAAGTTTTAATATGCACGTCGAATCTCTTCGACTGGTTACTCACTGGTTTACACCCAAAGAAAATACAGCTAGTGAGAGTGAGAGTGAGAGTGAGAGTGAGAGAAGAGAGAAGAGAGAACGAAAGGGTGTGTAGTTGTAGGTGTAGGTGTAGGTGTAGGTGTAGGAGTAGGTGATAGACAGTGGGCGCAATTCTCAGGGTTTTTGGGTTTTCGATTTCCCTCTTTAATTTATTCAATGTACGGCCAGCCTCTGCAAGAATTCGACAAGCTTCCCGATGTCGCTGTTCCTTCCGCCGCCGGCGACGGTATTGAGTCCATAGACGACCAGAATGTTTTGTACGGACTCGAAGACGGCGGCATTGCCGACTTTGGTGGTGTTGAAGCTGAGATTCCTTCAGACGACTCAGTTCCGGCTATGCCACGTGCCGACTCCGGCGACCAGCTTACCATCTCTTTCCGTGGTCAGGTCTATGTCTTCGACAATGTTACGTCGGGAAAGGTCAATTTTTTTTTTTTTTTGTGATTCTTCTGTTTGGTTGCTGAAAATTTAGGGGAAAAGTTTTGTTTTTTCTTATTTTACTTGTTATGAGTGTTGATTTTGGGGGTTAGTTGTTTGATAATTGCAGTGAAGTGATGGTTGTTTTGAGTAGTTCTCTTATAAGATTCATGGTTTAGTTACTCAAATAAAATAGGGAAAGGGGGAGGGTTATTGTTGATATCTAGTTTATGATAATAAATACTCCTGCATCCCACCGAAAAGACACAAATTTCCATTTTGGGTGTCCCATTAAAAAATGCACACTCCCAAAATGGATTTTTTTAATACTTATTTATTCGTAGGACCCATTTGTCGTGCTCACAATAACTATCCGCTAACTATTTTCTACCCCAGTTTCTCTCTCCTACTACGCCACTTTTCATACTCACAACACTCACTCCACTATACATTCTCCTTAATTCCCGTGCAAAGCCAACTTTGTGCCTTTTCGGGTGGGACGGAGGGAGTATGATTTATTCTTACATCAAGTGCAGTAAAGAAACAAAAAGGAATTGTTTAACCATCAAGTTAGTAGGAATGCCTTTTGTTTTCTTCAATTGGTTACAATGTGTTAATTCTGATCGATAACAGGTGCAAAGTGTCTTTTCACTGTTGGGGGAATGTGAATTTCCTACGGGTCCGGAAGCAACAGAGCTAACATACCAGAACCCAGTGGTAAATTTATTAGCCGTGCTCGTTTACTTCTAATGACATTTGTTTAGGTTCCCTTCTAAAAATGTGGATATTTTTCCACCAGAATTTGGACTATCCTGTTCGTTACAGCGATCCTCAGAGAGCCGCTTCTTTGCACAGGTTCCGTCAGAAGAGGAAACAGCGTTGCTTTGAGAAAAAAATCAGATACGATGTTCGTCAAGAAGTTGCACTTAGGTAAATTTTCTTTTTGACATTATGATATTAGCTGATTATCAAAGACATGTACATCGTTTAGCAGACGAGAAATAATTACGATAAGAAATGACCATATAAATTCCTATTTGACATCTCCAAGTGATATTTTTTGTTTTTTTTCTGTTCTTCAATCTTCACTAACTTCGTTTTGATGTTGGCATTTTGGCCCGAAGGGATTTGTGCAAATTATCCATGTATTCTGTACGACTGTACCTCATACAATCAATGAATATGTAAGTTAAGTCCCAAAGAATGCATCTAGAATGAACTTCCATAATGCTTGATTTGAGGCCATGGTGTGCTTCTTTAGTGAAACTTGTTTGGTATATCTGTACCCATATGGAAATAACTTAAATTGACATAAGAGGAGTCGTAGCACGGGATTGCATTTTCTAGATTATGAAGTCTCTGGATTATTGCAATTTTTGATGATAGAGATATTAGTTATGTGTGCCAGGCTACCCGCTTGGCCAAAACAAAAATTCAAACTAAATTTGGTGTTTCTCTTTTCATTCACTTATTTTTTTATGTTTCTTGTTATAGTTTCATGTGCACCTCACTCAAGATTCTAATGTTTGAACCACATTTTCATTTTGATGAATTGGGATTATTTTCAATTGTTAAGATATGCTTGCAGTCATATCAGAAACTGAACACTGGGTGCTTCTAACTGTTGACAATAGCACCAAAAGGAGTTGTCGTGAGACTCATGATGAGTGTTCGCTACCATCCAACTTGGATTTTGGTGCTATTCAATTTAATTGCTACTTTATGCTTGTAAATCAATACTCTATGAATAAAAGTGAAGTAAGCCTAGCCTAATGCAATGTTAGCCATTGCTTTATATCCTCGGTCGGAAATTTTACTGGAAATCGGATGCCTTAACAATTTTAAGATATTGGCATCCTATAATCTTCTATATTTCGACAATGTCACCATCCATGTAATGCATGAAAAGAGACCTGAAGAAGTTGGCGTTTGAGGGGGAGGTAGGGTTCATTGTTGTGCTCATAGGTGGATGACATACATAACATAGATAGTATGGACCCGCATTATAGAAGGGGTTCATAGCCAAATCTTTATTCAGTTATTTACTTTCGAGTAAAGCATTTGTCCTAGTAATATATACATCATGGTCGATTTTGTACCATATTGTAGATTCCAGTTCGCCACATGATGTGATGTGGCATAGACTAGTGGCATACATTGGATAGTGCCTCTCCTTTTACAGTGACAGTTTTGAAAACCACGTTGACGTCCTTGGAAGCTAGTTTTCTTGATAAAATTTAGTTGCGGTTAACTTTATTGGCTGAATCGTAATTGTCTTGTTTACTTTGACCGTGCTGATATTTTGACCAGATGTGGTCAATATCTCAGGTTCCGTTGCCATCATACTAGTGAAAAGACATTGAAGTCATATTCATTGGTGTAATCTTTTCGATGATCGGATTTCTTTTGGTGTAACAAAAAATAATGTGATGTGTGATCACTAAAATCATTGTCCGAAGTTTCACGTCTTTGTTTGTGAAACTTAATAAAAATTTATCAATATTCAGTTAATTGCTTTTATTGATATCGGCACGTAATCTGTATTTTGTTTAAATGCATAAGCATAATCTTCTTTATCAATTTGTGCTGTGAATTCCTGTTGTACCCATAATATTATTGATGTATGATAAAATTTGGAAAGCTTTGACTTGCTAGGATAATTAGAAATGCTTCTAACTTAGCAGTAATGAGTGTTTAGGATGAACCGTAAGAAGGGGCAATTTTCTTCTTCAAAAGCTTCTGAAGGATCTGTTGGTGGGAATGCTGGTGAAGCTGAGGAGTCGGGCCAAGATGAGAGCCCAACCGAAACACAGTGAGTCATGCATCATATTTATATGTTATGCTCGTTCTGGTATCGTCATAATTTTTTGGACCTCAAACTGGCGAAATGTGTTGCATTTTACCTGATTTGTAATGTCCCTCCAATGCAAAGTTTTCCTTGGGGGTTGCTTGAGCACACGCATGATCTTATAGAAGATTTTGAATCCTTTATATCTTTCTTTCTCTATGATGTTTTACTTGTATTCTTGTGTCCAGCCTTTAGCTTTAGTGCGTGCATACATTGTTATTACCTTTTTTTCCTCCTGAAAGGTTTATTTATCGTTCTGCCAATTGGGTAAAAATCTTTTTCTCTTTGTATAGATGCGTTCATTGTGGTACTAGCTCAAAGTCCACCCCCATGATGAGGCGAGGGCCCGCTGGTCCAAGGACGCTGTGCAATGCATGTGGGCTTTTTTGGGCAAACAGGGTTTGTATCTTCCCCTTTATTGATGTTTGAATATGTTCACTTTCGCTCTGATGGCACTACTCTCTCTATATTTGTTGGTACTCCCTTTGTTCCATGCAAAGAGTCCACTATTCCATTTGGGGATGTTTTACTAAGTGTTTCATCTTAAAATTATGCCTTAAAATCTCCACAGTCGTTCAAATTTGACCTCCATAGTTATCTAAGTATCTTCAACTGATTCAAATACTTTTGTAATTAGTACCAACTCAAGTATATTTCTATAACCTTAACTATTAGACTTCCTAAATATGGACTATTTGGTTGGTATCAAGGGAGTATTATTTTGAATGCATAACAATGGGTTTAGTGCATAGTCTAGCTGGCATGACTGAGAAAGTACTCTTCTTCTGATTTCCTCCTTGCATTTTTGAGTCCTTGAAAATTTTAACTTGAGTGGAATGTCAGCTAAAGCTAATTCAAAATGTAGCTTGACCAGCTGCTTTTTTGCATTGGGTTAATGAAGTCTCCTATGCTAGTTATGATCTGAGATCCAAAAAATATGCATATCTTTAGTAAATCCGTTTTGCATATTCTATACTGGGGACCATCATTTATGATATTCACACAGACCCACAGCACAAAAATTCTGCCTAACTATCACGCCTGGTTTGCTGCGTGCCTCTTTCCCCCTTATATGTATATACATTTTTGTGGGTAGGAGGGGGCAGGGGATCAAGGGATAAGAAGTTCATATTGCAGTGATTCTGTTGATTGATAAACTTATCATTTGGCTGTTGTTCTGGGTTATTCTTATTTTTCTGTCCACTAGTTGTTAGTGTAGTGTATCAACTACTGCTGATTAAGCAAACAGAAGTACTGACAATCCAAGGAAACGACCAGAGCAATGAAAACCAAACTGAGTCAATCCTTTTTGTTTGGTTTTGGTTTTGATGATGTTTCTTGGGCAGAGAGAGAGATAGAGAGACGGGGGTTGTGAAGGTTCCACACATACTGACTATGGATGTTGTTGAGGTGGTAGCACAAGGAGAAACAATTAATAATTGTTAATCTCAACCAGTGATGGTAAGTCTTGAAAAATACAGTACAATCTATGATGGATGATGAGATGGTGGGTTTAGCGGCACCAGTCGGTGATGGGTGCACCTAGTAGTACCTCCTCTTTGAAGCACTGGTCTGTTGCATTTGAATTACTCTATATTATTAGACCCCAACTCCTACATTTTAAAATTATTATCTGTGATCGGGCGGAGAGGTGGGGAATTTAGTGGTACCGATGGTCATTAGGTTCACTTGGTAGTATCTTTGAGGGAAAAAGCTATGAATTACTGATTATCTTTCTGAAGCACTAGTCTATCATAATTTAAGTACTCCTTCATTTTTTTACTCGAACTCTTACACCTCTAGTTGAATATTCGTATCCAACAGTTTTTTGGAACAACAGAGTCTGATTCAACTATAAAAGGCCACTAACTCATGTATGCAAGTCAATTTCAGACTTTGCGAAGCAATATCTGGGGATAGTATAATAAAGTACCCCCAGTTCAATTAAAAGATATAATTACTGAACCAAGTCCAATTTCGAATATATGTTTTTTTTTCTTACACCTTTTCTTTCACGATGACATATGAGGATTCATGTTAGCCGACCCCAAATCATTTTGGAACTAATGCTTTGTTGCTGTTATTGTTGTTGTTGTTCTTTAGTAAATCAGGAGAAAACTGAATCTAGACCAGTCCAAACCAAACCCAAATTGAACCAATTACCAAATTCTAACTCGGAGCTTAGTTTATGTTGGTCTTGTTGAGGTAAGTGTTCTTGTCAATTCTTTATTTTGTGTTCGGTTGTATCTCCAACCGGGATACCAGAATTTGGGTCCTCGACGGGTCAGGTAAAATTTCTTGTAGTTCTTTTTTGAATTTCTTGATCCGTAGCCCCAATCCTTCTCCTTTTTCGCCTTGTTTCTTTTAAGTCTAAAACTCCTTTTAAGATCGGGGCATTTGTGTGGATCGCAGTGTGTAATAAGTTTAACACCAATGAAAATCTTCAATTCCGATGACCTCTAAAGTGTATCTCGCCTAACTGTAAGCTTTCTGATAAGCCACACGATCGTGTCCATTTCTCCATTGGTCTGTTGCTTGTTGGCGGTGGAATTGGATTTTCGGGGTGAGGGTGGCCAGATAAAACTGGGTGAGCCCTAGATCATTGACTTCCTTTTTACGGACGCACTGCCATAGTTTTGGGAAAGAAAAGGATGTAGTTCAGTTATGGGAATGTGGGGTTTTTGCTATTTTTTGGTGTTTGTGGATGGAGGAACAACAAGATCTTTTAGAATAAACATCTTCCGAATCACTTATTATGGGGACGAGTGGTCTCTATAGCTTCTCTTTGGGGGTTAGCTAATGGTGCTTTTCGGGGAATATCTATTTCAGATTTGAAGCAAGATTGGGCTGCTGTGATTGTGTAGTTCTGTTTGGTTTTAATGTTTTTGCATTCTTTTTTGTAACTTGACAGACATCTTGTCTGTCTCTTGTAAATTCTTCTTTTCAATCTAATATATTCATATATAAAATACCATTCAGCATGTATTGGTTTTATTCCATAGTATAGTTGTGAAAGGCTAGCGCTTCTCTCGCCCGCCTCGCCGTTTTGGCGCCTTTAGAGCTCTACCGCCTTTTGGTTTTATGGCGGGCTGTTGTGTGCCTTTTAGGCCAGGCGACGAGGCGTTTCTTGTTTATGGTGAGAGGCGTGAGGAGTCCGCCTTTGTTAAAAGGCGTAATATGCGTATGTGTAGTGTTAAACTAGGTCATTTTGTAATTTTAGTTTCAATAATTTAACTTACCCAATGCGTTGTTTTGGGATAATATGGAGTAAAGATAACTTGTTGTGTGCATGAGAAAGAAAGATATCCATAATTTCTCTCGAGCGATCAAAAGAAAATAAGTGTCATAAATAACAAACTAGAACAACGACAAAGGAGTGGGACAAAAACACTACAAATAGCTTGCTTTATTCAAAATTTTAAAGGGAGGTTTGCAAATTTTTATATGTTTACTAATTTAATTTGTTTATTCGCTTTGCTTTGGGTCTCCTTTGTCATTTGAAGTTTTAATTATATCTTATGTTCATCACTAGGTATGGAATTATACATTTGAAATTATATATTCGAATTCACCTATTTCACTCTTTTAAACGACTATTCATTTACTGATTTGAACATAAAATGTGTTTTTTGTCATAAAATTTTCACTTTTGGGTGTTTTAGTTGTGTTAAGTTGTTATTACATGTGAAATTGTGACCTTTATTTAATGCAAAATTCTTGTTCTTAACATGTTTAAGCTTTATTTAATATATTTTACATATATATTATTTTACTATTCCTTTTGTTCTATTTTACTGCCTTGCTCGCCTTTCGGCCGCCTTTCAACCGCCTCGCCATTCGCCTTCTCCAGGAACTTCTCGCCCGCCTCTCGCTTTTCGCCTTTAACAACTAAGCATAGTACCCAAAACCTCTGATCCGTATGCAGCTGTTGTATTAACTCTCAAGTGTCAACTTGTGAACTTGGATCTGTGGGGCTTTAGTGATGTTTTTCTCATTGTATTCCTTTTTAAAAAAGTATTCCCCTAAATGACAAGCCTTGAAAAGTGTTTGCCAAAATAACCGAGTTTTGTGAACTCGCTACTAGCAGTAGCGAGTTTAGCAAGAAAGGCAAACTCGCTACTGCCAGTAGCGAGTTGCATGAAAATCGCTACTGGGAGTCGCGAGTTTTAGTGAGAAAAAGTGTAAGCTTGCTACTACCAGTAGCGAGTTTCACCGAAATTGGTTATTTTTGCAAATACTTTTCAAGGTGTCATTGGGGAAATATTTTTTTTAAACGAATTAAATGAGAAAATAAATCGGCTTTAGTCTTCCATCATTGCCATTTGCCTGCATCACATGCAAGTTTTCCTTTTCTGAAGGTTATTTTTGGATGATTAAGGAAATAATACATAGAGAGTTGATGATTTTCCTTGTAATATGTAATCTCTTCAAAATTAGACCAGAAAACACAAAATGATCTCCAACTTTATAAAGAAGTTTTCTCTTGTATTCTAAATAAAAATCTGTTTCTCCTCCAGTAAAAGCTAACTTTTGTTTATGATAAACTACTTGTGATTACTTCTCCTATAGAAGCACTTCCTCGGAAAGATAAAAGATTCAACCCTTCATGTATGTGCGCACATTATGTTTTTAGGTATGGGAGGGGACATAACTTTGTAATAGAAAATATGCAGTCAATCCTTGAGGGCGCCAAGAAACCTGGAAATTGTTATCAGATTTTTCTTTAAATTTTGGATATGCATGCTGTGGGTGATGGCAGACTGGTACCTGGCTAGTTGAACAATGAAAGAAGGTTGACTGGAGGCATAAGCCTATATCAATCCTAACGGTATGATGTCTATGTAAATTATACTTCAGAGCGATACCTTCATTCTCCCTTTAAGCCGGTTCTGAGTGGAAATTCTTGGGACTTTTTCTCAAGAATGGTCCGTCATTCTAGATGCTGATATGATCGACACCCTACTTATGCTGTGTGGCTATCTTTGTGTAAATTCTTGGATGTGGGCTTTAGTTGGTTTGTCACCCCCTTTATTTCTTTGTCTCATTTGATTCGATCTCCTAGCTTCCCTCTATATGAGCTGTTTTCTTTTATTTGGAAAGTGTGGGTTGATTTAAGGTTAGAGCTTTTGACTACTCCTATTGCTTCATTAGTTGTGTTGGTGGCTAGAAGTTTTGGGCCAGGAGAGGACGTTCTGGTTTGGTTGTCGTAATGGTGGTTGGGGTAGGGGGTGGGGGGATGTTGTGCGTTGGTGTATTTGAATCAAACTTTTTTTTTTGATAAGAAAATAAGTGGTATTTGGATCGATCAAACTTAATGTCAGAATTTTCAGAGCTCAAGCTTTCGACTCTCTCAGAGCTCAGGCTTTTGACTCTTGTGGGATACAGGTTTATTTGTGGCTTTCCTCTTGGTGTCAGCGAGGGGCACTTACGTTGGGGTTCGTTTCCAGGGATTTGGCGTCGATTGGAATCATGTTAATTTTTGTTCTTTTCGTCACTTTCCTTTTTTGGTATGATGCATCAAGTTACGTATCTTTTTCTATTTTAATCTAACCGATTCGTTCGATAAAAAAAATTCTGTGGGACAGTTGGTGCTCATTTTACTGGCAAGTCCTGCTTACTTCGCTCTTCCGGTTTTCCTTATATTCGTGTATTTTGAGCGAAGTGTTATTGAGTATTTGGTTTTTGGAATGTTACGTAAGAAAGGATGTGGAATGTTCTTGCGGTCATGATTGGCCGGCTTCTTAGAAGCAAGTACGAGTAAATTCTTGGTGTGAAACAAACAAAATCTAAAAGGTTTCTATATAAAAAAAAAAACCATCAAACTCTGAAAAGAATCATTCTTTGGCATTAGATTGGTATACAAGATCTAGAAAAATATAGGATTGAGATTTACTTCTTGTTTAGTGTAAACCTAAAGTCTTTTGAATTTTCAGTTGCCCCCATTTGACCTATAAAATCAGTTCCTGTAAAGCTGGCCGAGGCAAAATTATATATATTCCTTATAATGACATGTACATAGTGATGACCATTACTTGGTACTTCATCCGTCCTAATACTAGTTCACTTCTTTCTCGGCAAAATTATCCTCGGACATATCAAACATCTATTTGACATGCCCTTATTATGTCCTAGGTTAGATTTCAATCAGTGAAAGAATATTAAATCAATAACTTTTAGAATTACACTAAAAATATATTTTCCTAAATCCTTGGTTAAAGTTCAACCAAGCTTGAACTAAAAATATTATTGAAAAACATTTTGGGGATGGATGGATTATATAACTTTACAACAGTTTTACTGCAAGAATCATTTGGATAGCCATTGTCCCTGTTTAATCAAAGCCACCAGTCACCCTTTTTTCTTTTCATTTCACCCGGTACGGGAAGATTGTCCTGTGGGTTGTTATCATTTCTTCTCAAAATACTCCCTGTCCAAAATAGCCTTCTCTTGTTCTTTCAAAATTTGATCCAAAGTAATTGCACATTTTGACTAAAAGCATTCAGTCTCCAACTTTACCCTTCTATTGAGTAATGTATGAGTGATAGACAATTAAGAAGGATAAATTTGATACTTTATTCATTAAGATGTAGTAATAATTGCATTTCTTATAAGTTGTGAAAAACCAAAAAAAGTCGGTTAATTTTACCAGGGGGAGTATCAGTGATACGGGCTCGGGTGGCTAGTTTAAGAAAGTCTTGGAAATGTTATTTATGATTTATTGTGAGTTATAGGATTAAAAGGAAGATATTAGAGTTTTCTGATCCTTTGGCATGAGAAATGTAGAAACTGAATAAAGTAGTAATGAAGCCCCCTCCTGGCTTCACACAGAGATGCTCCCTTAGGTGTTACACATGGGATTCTTGAGCAATATGCCACAGGAATTTCTCTGTCGAATTTTAAGGACATAAGCTCATTGCAGGAATAAATTGTGTAGTGGTCTATCTATTTTCCCATCATTTCTGATGAAGCCAAATACTCACTATTTTTTGGCTTGTGAATATGATGTAATAAAGCAAAATGACTCACTAAACTGTTTGCGATTCTTTGTTATGAAGCAGCAGTCAGTCCATGCAATTTTCGACGCAATTTTTATCATGGGTCATTCGGAAACAGCCTCTGTGCCCTTTAACACATGTGCCCTTTAACACATGGGCAAAGATGCGTACATACGACCCCCTTACCCCACCGCAGGTGGGAGCATTTGCGGCAATGGAATAATGTTGTTGTAGTAGACGTCTATCTATTGAAAGCATGGTTGGTCATATTCGTAATCCAACAAAAATATAAAATCAAGAGCTGATAATTTAATAATACCCAAAAGAAAGATTATTTAATTTTTTTTGATATAATATGGAGTTGGAAATGACATATAATTCTAACATATTTTATGGGGACATTTTTTTTAGGGATAGGGTGGTTTACTTAAACTCTTGAGCAAATTGCAATTTGGTTACCTATGTTTGTGTCATTGTTGCAATTTGATTCCCAACATTGAAAAAGTTGCAATCTGATTCCTAACATTGACATTTTGTTGCTAATTGGTGTAAAAATTAACGAAATGTTAGTTTTTTGACAAAATCCAAGTCGTGCGCATGCACTTGAATTTTAAGAGTCATAATGGTCATTTCATATTCATTTCAACCTCAACACTACCAACCACTGTTAGCACCATAGTCACCCCCATTCACTACTTTACGTGTTCTTTTAATTAATTTATATTTTTGGATCGTTTTTTTCATTAACCAAGTGTTATAAAGCTATATCATTTTGATGTTAAAGAGTAATTAATTCATTTTTCCCGTGCGAAATGAGTAGCATGCCCCTTAAAAAGTTATTTACATGGCACATGACTTTAATTCCGTCAAAAAATTAACAATTCGTTAGTTTTTATACCAATTTGCAACAAAATGTCAATGTTAGGAATCGACTTGCAACTTTTTCAATGTTGGGAACCAAATTGCAAAACTGATACAAACATAGGTAACCGAATTGCAATTTGCCCTAAACTCTTTATGAAAATGGAAGAACTTGGAGCCACTTTGGGTAGGATTTGGAAAGCTATTGGGTTTTGGTTTTGATTACCTGTTTAGGGCGAATTCTTTGAACTTCATTTTAAGGCTGCTTGTCAAGTTCGTATTAGTTATTCCTTTCTGGTTTGCACAATATTTTCTTTTAATAGTTTCGTATTTTATTTCAAACATGTAATTGTTGGAATAAATTCCAATATTGGACTTTCGTGAACTACTCCCTTTGTCCCAATTGAAGAGGCAGCCTTTGATCTTGCACTTGCTAGGAAGCTGGTTGAAAAACAGTTTACTTCCAAAAATACTTGTAGCTATATACCTCAATCTTAGTTCATTTTAGTTGATTTAGCATTGTAATTTCACCCACAAACTCAGGGGGTAATACATTCATTATTCATCATGTTAAGTACCTCTTCACTTGGGATGAACGAAAGAGGAAAGCTAACTCCTCTATTGCTATGGAGGGAGGATCACTTTTCATAGGTCTTCTGACTCTTAAACCCTAGGCAATGGGCTCTATTCCTCCATACCATAATAAATATGGCGCTTACCTTTTTGGTCCGTCCAAAAATAAATGTTGTGTTTTTAAATACGGAAATAGTTTTAGTTTTATTTTACCATTGTACAAGTAATGTACAAATGTGTGTAAAGCACGCTCCTTGAAAATGTTGACAAGTCAACTGTGAGATTTAGTTATGGGACGGAGGGAGTACTCCATATTATTTATAGGAACTAGAGCACTAGTCTCTAATTTTTATACAAAACTGTACCTTTATAGGAACTAGATCACTAGTTTCTAATTTTTATACAAAACTGAGCCTTTCTTCAACTTGAACGCAATAGCACGAATAGCTTCTTACTTCATCTATTTATTTAGCTATTCCTTCATCTAGATTTATTTACTTCATGCAAAATGATCTAATTTTCTAGGGACATTACTTAATGACCCTCTTAACCTTTCCTGTTCATAATCATGTACTCATCATCTTTTACTATGAAACTGTGCAGGGAACGCTGAGGGATCTATCCAAGAAAGTGCATGACAATTCTTCAATTCCCACCGAAAAGGTGTTCTATTTCTGATATTGCATATGGTCAGAAATTTCATTACCGGTGTTCTTTATTTTGCTTCAATCTAACAATCTCTCTCTCTCTTTTCCTTTATACAGGAAGAATATGACCAGTCAAACTTCGGAATCTCCATGCCAAGATCGAGTCTTCCAGTCACCAGTAGCAAAAATTCAGCATTATTAGCTGAGCAGCAAGTGTGAAGCACCTCTTTTCTACTCCCTCTGTCCCGGAAAGTTTGCCCACTTCGACTTTTATGGTCAAATCAATCAAACTTTGATCATAATCTTGTTAAAATCTAGATATTTCTATACAAATCTATTTTTTTTTTTGTTAATAGTATTTCTAATGGTAAAACAATATCAAAATGGATAAAAAAAATATGGTTAAAGTTCGATTGAGTTCACCATGAAAGTAAAGAATCTTTTGGGGACGGAAGGAGTAGTTGAATGGGAGGCTTTTCTCCCAAAGCTGAGTGGCACTTAAAGTTCCTACATTAACTTCTGACAAGGTGCGCATTAACAATAATACACTCCCTAGTGCAATGCTGAAGTAGAGAATACGGGGACACAGATCCCCAGCTGTATCTAGTTTTTCGAGGAATATTTATTTATAGCCGAAAAGATTTAAGTACATTTGGCTCAAAACGTGCTCGGATTTATGTTGAGATTAGACTATTTTTAATTTATACTAATCGACCTAATACGCAATGAAGACTCTTGTTGACTTTAAAAGATTTATTGTGCTTCATTGCTTTCTATCTAGAGTAGTAGTCTGGAAATTCTATTTCTTCTTGTTTGGTGGTTCTGGGCTTATATATTGTCATGATTATTGGCAAATGAGGTGTTTTTTTTTTTTTTTTTTAATGCCAAGGAGAAACATGTTTTGTATGCGGGAGCGGGACGTGAGGCTAAATGAAGACGCCTTAACTTTGAGTTTCATTGCTATTGAATAGGACCCAACCTCTTCTCTTTCTTTTCCGTGAATCGATCATGGAAACTCAGTTGAATGGTTCTTCATTCCAGATGGGGTAAATGAGTGAAGAGAGAGAGAGAGAGAGAGAAGGAAGGCAGTACACAAAATTGGGGAAGGAGGGGAATTGGGGGAGGGTGGGTGAGCTACCAGATCTGGTGAAGACGTGAGTGTGAGGGTAGTTGTTTTGTACTCCCTCCGACCCTAAAAAATTGTCCTGTTGTACATTTTGCAATTATTAAGGAAGAGCTTCACCTTCTTGTACCTTAGTAGATTTGCACTAACATTCATGCCTAAGTTTAGAAATGGGACATACTTTTTGGGACAAGTCAAAATGGCAAATGGGACGATCTTTCAGGGACGGAGGGAGTACTTACATAGTATCTACTAAATATACCCGCAAAATTTATTAAATTTTCATCCCACTAAACCCTAAAAATATCTTTCTTTACAGCCCCTTCTACTCCATCGTAAAAAAAAAAAAAAAAAAAAAAGAAAAACTACCTCACTTCCTTTTACAAAATTCCCTATTCAAATTTACTATATTGCATTAAAGATCAAGTATGGATGGAACAACACCTAATGATCAAGACGTAAATGTAAGTATTTTGATCACTCCAATGGTTTTTGCTTTGTCTTAAAAAAAATAAAAAATAAAAATTCATCGTGCCTACGGTTTGGTCAGTAATTACCGAACATATTTGAATTGTTTGGTAACTATTGACCGAACAATCTTACATAGTCCGGTCAGTGCCTAGCGAACATTGGAATGATGTTCAACCAATATTGGCCGAACATTTAAACGATGTTCAGATAGTGTTGGCCGGACATTTGAATAATGTTCGGACAGTATTGGCCGAACATTTTAAACCGCATTAAACATCGGTGTTTGAACATTTTGAAATTGTTCAACCATATATGGCCACTTTTGAAATTGTTCACCCACTTTTTTCCGAACATTACGCATGTAAGGTAACTTTTTTTTTATACATGAACAAATCAAGTTTCTAGGTGATAATGGGGTGTATACTATTAGAATAAAGAGGGTTAGACGAAGTCAATCAAAACATGAAAAAGAAAAATTGAATTAAATGACTCAATTGATTATGATGCTAGAGATACATATTTATAGGATTACAATGAGGAGTTAATCTCCTAGAAGGAGAATGATTCTAATCTAATACAGAGATTGTGTTTCCTAATATAATACAAGGATTATGTTTCCTAATCTAATATATAACAATATATACTTGAATATAATATAATGATATTATATTATATTTCTAATATGCCCCCGCAAGATGGACGCTCTTTGGATAAGTCCAATCTTGGAGAGTGATGAGATGAACCGGGTTTGATGACGAGTTGAAGATGTATTCCCGGACATGTACGTCGTTTCTAATGACGCAGTTGTGGAGAGGAGTTTTCGATTTTGTTGAGGGGTTTTTGAAGTAGGGGAATTGATTTCGACTAGGTCGAGGGTGTTTTGAAGTAGGGGTTATGCACATGTAGTCACCTTGTACAAGTAGGGGTTTTATCCCTCACGTGTGAGACGAGCACGTGGAGTCACCTTGTACAAGTAGGAGTTTCACCCCTCACGTGTGGGTTTGGGTTTTCACATTAAAATATGGTGAGCCAAGACAATTTTAGCAATTCCCTATAAGAAGGGTGGGGTTATGGGGTTTTGAACCGAGGGGGTTGAATTAAAAAAAAATTGGGGTTTCGGTCAAAAGGGTTTTTGAGCCGAGGGGATTGAATAACAAAAAAAATTAAGGTTTCGATCAAAAGGGTTTTTGAGCCGAGGGGGTTGAGTACCAATTTTTTTTTTTTTGGGTTTCGGTCAAAAGGGTTTTTGAGCCAAGGGGGTTGAATATCAAAAAAAATTTGGGGTTTCGATCAAAAAGGGTTTTGAGCCAAGGGGGTTGAATAACAAAAAAACATTTGGGGTTTTGATCAAAAGGGGTTTTGAGACGAGGGGGTTGAATTACAAAGAGGTTTAGGATTTCGATCAAAAGGGTTTTTGAGCCGATTGGGTTATGGTGATTTTAGGGGGGGGGTGTTTGCCTTTAAGGGTTGTGCCGAGATTGGCGGTTGAAGAGGGGGGGGTGTGGTTTCGGCCTTGGGGTTTTGGTTTATATGGGTTGTCTTTGGGGGGAGCGGTTTTGATGATGGTTGGCGGAAGCTTTGGTGGTGAGGTTTGGCGGAGAAGTCCTTCTATGAATCTTAATGCCCTGATACCATATTAGAATAAAGAGGGTTAGACGAAGTCAATCAAAACATGGAAAAGAAAAATTGAATTAAATGACTCAATTGATTTGCGCCTCATGTAAGGCCAGGCGGGCGCCTCGCCACCAGTCGAGGAAGCAGGTTTGTGGATTACCGATAGAGGGTTATTGTATTTATATCCCATATACATCCAAATAAACCAAAATATCAAATTCAATCTAGAGTTTCATAAATCTAGAATTATGATGTGTGAGTGAGAAAATTATGGCTGCAAGGTTGTATTTATATCCCATATAAATCCCCTAACAATTAGGGTAGAAACCTTGTCGAATACCAAAACCTTCCTAGCAAAGGAAAACCGTACGGACACGAAATTCAGCGTTGGCACGAGTCGTGCCAATTGGCACGAGTCGTGCCCTTTGCATTTCATTCGTGCTCACGAGTCGTTCTCCATGCCCCAACTCATTCTGATCAAAAGAACCAAAAACACAAGTTGTGTCTCAGCTCTTGTCACGAGTCTTAACCCTTGGCACGAGTCGTGACCCAGGGCACGAGTCGTGCTCCTGGTCACGAGTCGTACCAGAACCCAAAATCTCCAATTTTCACCTTGAATCAAATTCGTTCTTTTGTGTGTAACCTTTTAGGAATTATATTTTATGTTGGTAGTGAGTTGAAACATCAACCTCACAAGACATAAGTGACTTCTAACAAATCATTATTTCCACCCAATTAAATATAACATCAAAGCTTGATTCCTTTATAGATCCAATGTCATAATCCATTTGTCCACGATGTCCAATTGAACATGAGTCATGGTCTATGTCGTTTGTAATATTTTATTTGAATGTTAGTTTTAAATTTATGTATTAGATTAATTTGATATTTTAGTTTATTTGGATGTATTGTTATTTGAATGTTTGTGTTTGTGTGAACTAGCTGCTCGTAATTATGTTCGTTCAACAGTGACCACCAGATTAAGTATTGTTTGGCCACATATGGCCGAATATGACTAACATGTTTGGTCAATGATTGTCGAACATGGACAAAATGTTCGACAGGAATCGGCCGAACTTGTGCAACATATTTGACTGGTATCTGCCGAACCTGGAAAGATGTTTGACAGGCATCTGCTGAACATATACAAATTGTTTGGATGCCGAACATAGACAACATGTTTGGCAGGTATCTGCCGAACATATTGTAAAAAATCTGCATTGTCTGTGTTTGTACATATAAGTGGGTGGGTGTGTGTATATTTTGATAGTTTATGTGAGAATTTATTGAGGGGTTTAAAATGGTAGAATAGTAATAATGGTGATCCACTCTTAGTTTTTATTGGTAAACTCATTAATGCGAGAATATTAAGTAATTGTACGGGGTAAATAACAATTATCTTAAGAAAAATCCATTTTTTCTATCGAGAGTAGGAAAAATTTATTTTTTATAAAATCAAGTCATAAAAAAATATTAGTATATTTATTTCAACGGAATAAAATGAATGAATAAATAATTTTCAAATTTAATCTTAAATTTGATTCGGGACTGAGGGAGTATAATGTGAAAGATTGGGAAAGTTACTAAATCGAGTCGAGGTGCCTACGTAGAATTTTCCATGTGCCTTGAGCGGTCGCCCATGCCCTCCTGTGCGGTCGCCCAATTCGACAGAAACTTCAACCCCTTTGTGACCCTTGCTTGGGCGGTCGCCCATACCACCTTGGGCGGTCGCCCATGTCAACAGATTATTCCTCCAGTTTTCCTTCTTGCCGATCTCTACCAATAACCACTTATCATGATTTCTAACCATTTTAAAGTAGTAGAAACCTAATCTACCTAGGATATGAATTAATCCTCTTTAACTTAGGTTAAAGTAGAATACATTAGCTACGCAAGGACATCTCATTGGGTTAAAATGAAATTGTGGAAGTACCTTAATTATTACTCGGAAAACTCTTGGTAGCCTTGTTTGGCCACTTAACCAATGTGACTCCAACTTGATAAATTGAGCTTGGACCTTTTCGGAGGCCACGTATTGTTGTATATTAACTATGTAGGGTTGGTTAATGATACCTTGTTGCCTTACTTGAATACATATTCATTGATTGTGCTATGCATAGTGTATTAAATAAATGTTGCACTATGATATTGATTGAACATGAGTATAATTTACCATGTGGTTATATTTCTTATCCCTTTTGTGGATTTTATTTCAAGTAACTATTATGTGCTTGAACTTGTGTTAATCAGCTGATGATTGGGGGTATAGCGTAATACGATCAATTATGGAAAGTGTGACCTAATGTGATCGGATTATGCTATACCTGTGACCGTCCCCTTATGTGGCCACAGAGTGGGGTTATAGCATCTGTATTGAGCCAAAAGCCTTACAGAGTTGCTACTATCTTATATGGTTTCCTGAAAACCGGGTCTTATAAGAAGTGAATAATGCTCAAGCAGTTCACTAATTAGTGGAGTTTTATCTCCAATGTTGTACGACTATTGTTCAGACGGGAAAAGGTAAACCGAGGTAATGTAAGGTGTTTACAGCTTTCCCAATGTGTTATATGCACCTTGTTATGTGTTGCATCTTATTTGGCATATTGCTGCATTCATAATAGCTTGCTGAGATTTATTCTCACCCCTCTCCCTTTAATGTTTTTAGATTTCGAGACAGGCGAACCGGCCAAGTAAGGACGGAAAGGAGTTTGGAAGTGGTATTTTGGGATTGTCGGGGTATGTATAGGTTGGTGTAGAAATATGTATTTTGGTATAATTCCTTTATGGAGTTTGTATATATAAAACTTAATTTCTACGTTATAATCAAAAGTCTTTTGTAACTAAAACAGGTTGTTACTTTTAAAGTTGTTCAACTCTTCCTCCCATGTAGAGAGGAATGGAGTTATTTTGAAATGATTATGTTAAGTATGTTTAAGTTTGTAAGTTAAATCAAAGTTTTAAAAATAGAAGGAAGTTGGAGTTAGTTTGGGGACGCTCCAGCTCGGGACACGTGTAGGTTCCGGGTCGGGGTCCTCACATGTATATTGGTCCTTGACTGGCTATGTTGATGACGAGGTACGAGACCGAGGTGGCCCATGGTGGCTTCTTATAACTTGTATGTGGATTATGTTTATAGCCCAATCCATTTGGGCTTGACCCGGGCAAGCCCATGTTCGTATCTCAGTTTATGCTGTTCAATGCTTTTTGACGTAAGTTAGACGCCTTGCCGATTACATAATGCTAATAATAGCTCTCCGATGTTCAAATCAAAGGCCAAGTTATCGTTAATTATCTTGCTTATATTTATTGTTCAATCTAATTATCGTAATATCTCAAAGTATATTCATTTAAACTGATTATATATTTGCCTTGTTCTAAGTTTTCGTATTGTTTGTCCGTCGAAAAACGAGACTTGAGAAGTCATCGATTATTATTGATCAATTTCAGCATTACATGCATTGTCATATTGAGAAAATGATAGACGTGATAGGTGATGGTCATTGCGATTTTCGTTCTATCGTGGGGTTACTTGGACATGGATATGAATGACCTATGTTTCGATCTCTATTATGGCAAGAGTTGTATGCTCATGACGAATTATACGTCTCATATTCATATAACATGATCGTGTCGAGAAAGTGAAATAAATTCTCAATTGTTATGACACTCCTGCACTATAAGGTCGTTGGTTTGACGTGCCATATATAGGTTACTTGGTTGCATCAACATTCAAAGTTACTCTTGTATGTTTAAACATCAACACATCATACATATTTATTCCTCTGCGAACATCAATACCTAATAGCCCAAAGCTTATTTGTATCGGGTATGTCAACGAAAATCGCTACATTCAGGTAACATCAACTCTCAATATTATGTTTCAGGATTGGTTGTATATTTATATGTTTATTTGGATTCATTATTGTAGCGTTGATATCATGTAGATTCATTTGAATGAAGGATGTCCATTACATCCTATAGCCTACAAATGACATTCAAATCGTTATTTATATGCAGGATGACAACAATACTATAGCGGGAGAATTGTATAGAATTGATGTAATTTTGAATGTTATTGTACAAACAATATATTATTTTGGTACTATGTCATTTGTAATATTTTATTTGAATGCTAGTTTTAATTTTATGTATTAGATTAATTTGATATTTTGATTTATTTGGATTTATTGTTATTTGAATGTTTGTGTTTGTGTGAATTAGCTACTCGTAATTATGTTCGTTCAACAGTGGCCGCCAGATTAAGTATTGTTTGACCACATATGGCCGAATATGACTAACATATTTGGTCAATGATTGTCGAACATGGACAAAATGTTCGACAGGAATCGATCAAACTTGTGCAACATGTTTGACTGGTATCTGCCGAACCTGGAAAGATGTTTGACAGGTATCTGTCGAACATATACAAATTGTTTGGAAGCTATCTGCCGAACATAGACAACATGTTTGGCAGGTATCTGCCGAACATATTGTAAAAAATCTGCATTGTCTGTGTTTGCACGTGTAAGTGGGTGGGTATGTGCATATTTTGATAGTTTAGGTGAGTGTTTATTGAGGGGTTTAAAATGGTAGAATAATAATAATGGTGGTGTAGTCTTAATTTTTATTGGTAAACTTAGTAATGTGAGGGTATTAAGTAATTGTACGTGGGTGAATAACAATTCTCTTAAGAAAAATTCGTTTTTTCTATCGAGGATAGGAAAAACTGATTTTTTATAAAATCAAGTTATAAAAAAATACTAGTATATTTATTTCAAAGGAATAAAATGAAGCCAAAAACTTGTAAAAAACGCGTTTTTTTTAACCTTAACAAAAAACGTGTTTTTCACCCGTCGCGCTCGGGCTCTCTCTCTACTCTCTCTCTAAACGCAAACAGAGTTCCTCACCATTATCGTCTCCCTCAATCGTCTTCTTCATTGTTTTCTCTAGAAACCAGTTCGCCGACGATTCATGAATCTTGAAAGGACCCAATTTCCTCCGACCATTAATGGCAATTCATGAATCTGGACTCCGGGTAAACGAGGGCGACTGAAAGTAGAGAGAGAAATTGGAATGAAACCTTTTGTCAATTGAGAAGATACTGCCATTGTTGATGCTCTCCTGTAGTGGATTCGAATCATTTTCTTGGCTTCCTTCGAATTGATCTTGCCTTTTTCTTGCTCACTGTTCCCAAATCCTTTTTGCCAGTTCCAATTTTAATTCCAATTTCAGATGCCAGTCCATGTGTTTCAAATGCCAGTCCATGTGTTTTTGAATGCCAGTTAGTTCCAATTTTAATTCCAATTTCAGATGCCAGTCCATGTGTTTTGAAGTGCCAGTCCATGTGTTTTCAAATGCCAGTCCATGTGCTAATGCCGGTACTTTTGTTTTTGAGAGCCGGCAAAAATAATTACCAATATTTTTGAGTGTCACAGATGTGTTTTTTGAGTGCCAATGCCAGATGTGTTTTCAAATGCCAGTCCATGTGTTTTTGAATGCCAGTGTAAAAAAGTGCTAGTGCATGTATATTAAGTGACTTTATAAACTAACACTGGCACTTGGTTACACTAACACTGACACTTGGTTACACTAACACTGACACTTTATTAAACTAACACTGGCACTTGTTTTACACTAACACCAGCACTCTGATACCCTAACACTGGCACTTTATTACACTAACACTGACACTTTTTTATACTGGCACTTTGTTACACATGCATTGGCACTAAGTTTCTGGACAAAGAGAGCTTTTAACTGGCACTTTTTTAGACGTGCACTGGTACATTTTTATCATAACACTGGCAATTATTTATACAACTACTGGCAATTATTTAGAACAAATTCACATAATTTCCAATTGAATTGACCCAAACTTCAGCAAATTAAACCCTTTATCCACATCATTGAAGGACATTCTGTTTATCCAACGAAAAAATGAAGAGCTATGAAATCAAATCACACAGTTATCTCCAATTAATTATGTACCAATCAATAAAGTACCAATCAATTATGTAACGAAGCAGAGTTGACAATGGACATTAATGGCGGAACTAGGGCACGAATTGTAGATTACAAAATACTCAAACTAAGTGAACGCCGGAGAACGATCGGAGCTTGGGATGGCCAGAGAAGATGATCGGAGCTTGGGATGGCACGAATTTGTAATATTAACACGGGCATTTATCATGGTTGCCAGTAATTACAAAAATGCCATCGTTTGTTTTGAAAACACATTTTTTTTTTATCTTAAGAAAAAATTAATTTTTTATAAGACCAACTCTAAAATGAATGAATAAATAATTTTCAAATTTAATCTTAAATTTGATTAGGGACGGAGGGAGTATAATGTGAAAGATTGGGAAAGTTACTAAATCGAGTCGAGGTGCCTACGAAGAATTTTCCCAATCAGTCTATTTTCTGTACCTTTGTCGTTTTCTTCTTCATTATCATCATCGCTGTATCTCTAGAACCTTCCAAACAAGCTCAATTTCTCCAACTTCATCAACAATTTCCCCTAGGGTTTCGATCAACACGAAACTGCAAAACCAATTTTCCAAACTTTTTGCTGAATTTTGTATAACGTGCTTCGCGTTTGAGCAATTAGGGTTACAATTGCAAGTTTATAGTTTGACTTTTTTTACCTTGATGTTTTTTGAGAGGTGAGAAATGGCGGCGGTGAATCCACAGCCACTACAGGCTCACCCGTACGTTGGCGAGATGGATGATGAGGATGACGAGTACGAAGATGGTTTTGATGATACCATGGATGATGACGGCGAGGAAGCTCACGTGAGTTCTGGAAATCCGGCGGCTGAGCTCCGTTGTCACCAGCAGCATGGCGGTGTTCCGGTTGTGGTGCCTTCGAGGACTAGTGAACTCACTCTTTCATTTGAAGGAGAGGTTTATGTTTTCCCTGCCGTCACGCCTGAGAAGGTAAGCAGTTTTTTTTTCCTGCAATGTTAATGAGCTCAATTTGATGGATTTGGTGATAATTGTTATTTTCGACTGACATTTGATCGGAACAAGTTTGATTTTTTGGTGGTGTTGTGTTGTGGTTGTTGTGGCTACACTGTGAACATTACTGTCAGGCTTTTGACTTGAATGGAATACTCCCCGTCCCAAAAAATAAAGTTAACAGTTTTATTTTGGACACGGGGATTAATAAGAATGAATGTTTTGAGTATAAAAAGTGAGTTATGTGAGAGAAGATGGGGTAGGGAATAACTAGTGAATAGTTGTTGTGAGTAAGCAAGTAAGTCTAATGAGTTTAAAATATTCCTTTTTGGGGAAGTGTAATTTTTAGTGGGACAACCTTTTGGGTAAAAAATGTAACTTTTAGTGGGATGGAGGGACTAATGTTTTAGTTTAGCTTCATCTATTTTACACAATGACGATAATCTCGTGTATCTATTGTTTGCATAAGTTGTACCTTCGAATACTCTGTGAAAGTAAAATATCAGTCGTTTCCTATCCGTTCTTACTTCTTACAGCTACATAGTTGTTGACCAATTAGATAGCTCCTGAATACCTAGTAACTTTCTTGAGTTCTCCTGAGAGTAAACTCTTAAGCATGCAAATGTTTTGAGGTCACTGTTGGAAAAACAAAACTGAAGTCTCTTGCCTCATTTAACTCTGTCTGTGCTTTATGCATGCTTGGAGTACTTGAACTGGAACCTGAAGCTTTTGGCATATCCAGTTGGAACAAAAATACTTGCTATCTCCTATCTCTTTAACTATTTGTCCGAGATTGATGAATGCTTGCCCATGTGAGGTGCAATACTTCATTTCTCTGCTGTGAGAAATAATAAATATTCCCCCCTCCCTATAAGATCAATCCCATTTGACAACTCAAACTTTTTACGGATGATGCTTTATGTGCTTGTATCATCTCGAAACCACACTATAGTTATTATTTTTTTTAATTATTATTATTTTTAGAATTGAGACTATCTTCTAGGGGTGTGATCGGTACGGTTTGGTTTTGCTCGGTTTTAGGCTAAAACCGTTACCGAACCAAAAGTATTCAGTTTCTAATTTTAACAAACCGCCACCACTCGGTTTTAGCTCGGTTCGGAGTAGTCGGTTTTCGGCTTCAGTAAGTGTCGGTTCGGTAATATTCGGTCTTGACACCTTTACTTTATATGGCTGCTGAGCTCAGGCCAAACTTGGGCCAAACATAAACAATTTAGCATTTTACATCCTAACAACAACCACACTTTGGCTCAAAAAAGACTTCAAATAATTCACTTGGTTTTGTAAACAGTAAGTTACTAAAATAAATGTCAATAATTGTCAAAATAACAATTCTAATAATTCATCAAATCCTGGTTTGAACGTGAAAGACGATTGAAGTATAGTAGTTGGGTTTAGGGTTACGTAAATAAGGAGAGGAGGAGTGGGAACGTGGGGTATATGGAAACTGAATAGATGAAAAACTATAGTAAATATTAGGAATATTTATTATTTAGAAGAATATCGGTACGGTTCGGTGTGAGTAATCGACATGAAATCCTGTATCCTAAACCGAGCTGCTAGATTCGATTTTCCAATATTTCATAAACCGTCTCTACCCAATTAACCGTTGGTACGGCTTATCGGCGTCGATTTTTTCGGTTTTTCTGCTCACCCCTATCTTCTTGGGACAAACCAAAAATGAAAATGGGACTATCTTTTGGATGGTGGAAGTACTATTTATTTGGGATGGGTGATGAATTTGCATATTCCCTCCGTCCCACGTGAGTGGAGATCAAAAAATTAGGCACAAGAATTAAGGAAAAGTAGGAGAGAGAATTAGTAGGAGGAATTGTTTTTGAGTATGAAAAATAAAATAGGAGAGAGAATGAGTGGGAGGAATAGTAAGTTGATTGGTGTTGTGAGTATAAAAGTAAAGTAGGAGAGAGAAAGAGTGGGAGGAATAGTGTAAAAACTTTGCCATTTTGGGCAGTCTCCACTCACGTGGGACGGACGAGAAAGGAAATAAGTCTCTACTCACGTGAGACGGAGGGAGTATATGTCTTTTTCTATATGTAAGCCCACTATTGGGAAAGCAAATTTGAAACTTTTATCTATGAATTCTTTCCCACCTCCTTCCCAAGCACATAATATATGTGGACGGGTCGGCGGGAGTGTTTGAAACTTGAATAGAGTCTAAAAGAATTAAGAGGCTTAATTCTTAGAAAGTCCAGTGCCGACCCAATTTCTTACTGTTTATGGCATTAATTATAATGCCCACAATCAAACTGGTGCATTTTTAGAAATAACAAGTTTACAAAAGCATACTCCCTCCGTCCCATATTATGTTACTCACTGTTCCGCGCGAAAAATAAGGAATAATGTTATTAAAGTAGGAGTTGTGAGTGGGTAGGAGAGAGAAAGTGGGGTAGAGAATAGTAAGTGGATAGTTGTTGCGAGTATGACAAGTGGGTCTCATGAATAAAGAAGTATGAAAAAGTTTCCTTTTTAGGAAAGTGTGACTTTTAAGTGGGGCGCCCTAAATGGCAAAGTGGGTAAGGTTTTATGGGACGGAGGGAGTACATTGTTTTGACGTTATTAGAAGGGAAAAGATAATGAGCTGGATAATTTCCAAAAAAGCAACATGTTGAGATGGATCAAATATGATTCTAATTAGCCTCAAAATGAAGACAATTATACACTTGATTTTTTTTTTTTTTGCATTACCTCTCAATTGGTACTTGATTTCTACTTTTTTGAAATTACTTTGTCAACTAGTCCCATTATATTCCTCTATTTTTGTTGCATCGTTTGGCGGAACTGGATAGAGCAGGTGCAAGCAGTACTCTTGCTTTTGGGAGGGCGTGATATTCCTACTGGAGTGTCCACCGTTGATGCTCCGTTTAATTCCAATAATAGGGTAATTCTCCAACAGTTTTAATTAGAGTTGTTTTATGAATTGTTTCTTATTTATGTATGTTAAGCCATCATCTGTTCGATTCTCTGTAGGGGGTGGATGAGACCCCCAAGCGGTCAAACCTTTCGCGAAGAATTGCTTCTCTAGTAAGGTTCCGTGAAAAAAGGAAGGAGAGGTGCTTTGACAAGAAAATTAGATACAGTGTTCGGAAAGAGGTGGCTGAGAGGTAAGACAATTCAGCTACATATATTGCAGAAAACATTTTATATGACTTGTCTTCCTACTCACCTCTGATTTGACTAGCGCAAGAAAGGTCATAGTTTGTAATGTTAGTTGATTTTTGAAATCTAGATGGTTAAAGTGTTTGAAGTTTGCCATCATCCCGCCAGAGGACTCTAGTCATTTGTTCATGTTTATCTTTATCTGTTCCGCCAGAGGACTCTAGTCATTTGTTCATGTTTATCTTTATCTGTTTGGCCTCATTTATGCTCCCTTGGACTTTTGTTTTGGGTGTGTATGCTTGTATTTGAAAGTATGAGGAACAAAGTGATCTCTCATGCACTGAATTGTCCACGGTGGATTGTGAGAAGTATGGTGTGGCATGTTCCCTCCCTTGAAACTTGAACTCATAACCTTCTCCTAATTTTCTTAAGGGCTTGATTATTTCTAAATGTGCTTAAGCTTTAGAGTTTCCTCAACCATGTTGATCACATAGTGATGCACACACACTTCACGTGTACATACATGCATACATACATCTTGCATTTATACATACATACATATGTACATATATACATACATCTTGCGTGTATACATACATACATACATCTTGCATATTTACTGTGCATCTTGCTTTTGTTTATACGTCTACGGTTGAAGTTTTATGGTTTAGACGTTAGATCAATAATAATATAGTGGAAAGAGTTGGCGTACATAGTCCTAAGGGAAATGTATGAAGTAAATGTCCAGTTAAATAACAAACGTGTGCTTTTTGATAAACTGGACTTGCAAATTCCCAGAACTCCATTAGAGCTGTAGCCCATAGTGAAGGCAGACAAAGCATTCTATTTTCTAACAAATATATAGGCAGAGGTTGATCAATCGAGATGAATCTTCTGTATTATCCGTTTACCCACTACTCCATAGGGAATATTATTTGTTTCAAGAAATGCATTAATTAGTCGATTAAAGTACCTTCTAGGATCAGCAGCTTGTTAGCCTATTCTAAAAGGCTCACTGTAAATAAAGTCAGACTTCTATTCTCGTTTAACAGGGGAGAATATTCTGCCCATGCAGCATATGTGGTTGTTTTCCTACCGTGCAGACTCTCCTCATTGGCGCTTTCTTTAAGGCACATGCTTATCAGAAAACCCAAGTGTGGCTGTGGTCACATCAATAATGTCTTTTTCCTCCACAACTTCTCGCTCCTTTTTTAAATGCTCCTTCCTTTATTAGCAAGACAGCAAAGAATTAATCAAAAAATAATATAAGAGCTGTAAAACACCCAAAAGTAGTTCCAGTTAATAGGACCATATCATGGGTTAGGAAAATCTTCTGCAAATAAACAAGGCTATAACAGACATAAGATACTTTCTTGTTCATACCCAGGGGAGGTAATTGAGTATAATACTTGGCTTTGGATAAAAATCAAATTTATCCATTAAGATATACTCTGGTTAACTTTGTTAATTTCCTTAATTTCTCAAACTACCCATTATTCGAAAGGGATTATGTTGGTTATACCCAATATCACCCACTACCCAGCACCCAACCATATTACCCATTAACCAAATACTTTTTGAAGTATTTTATTTTTTTGTTAGATAAAAATTCTATTTTCATTATACTTATGCCCTACTTTAAATGAAAATAACTCTATTTCCTCAAAAATGAGTGTATAATTATATATTGTCCAAGGATGATGAGAAAAAAGTAGGAGGTTGATACCTTAAATGGTATTCATTGTTCGTTTATTTTTATTAATTTGTTTACCATCAAGTTGAATCGGAGATACTTTCGGCGTAGCTTTCATGTATTATTGTTATCGGTTGACATGTTTTTTTGGTGGGAACCGAACCCAATATAGTTATTGGGTCTTATTGGGTTACAAATTAAAAACCCTGTTACATCACTGCACACTTAAATTGTAATCAAATAGATCATTTTAAATGGGTGAAATGGGTGGTATATCAAATAAAAATTGTCACCCTCGTTCGTACATGCATGCAGCATGCTATGACCCTCTTCAATTTTGGAACGTGTCAATTTTAACCCTTTTAATTTTTTAAAAATGTTTTTTTCTATTACTAAAAACGATGAATTTATACATTTGACTCCCTTAATTTTGAGAAAAATTTGCAGTAAATAATTATTTTGACTCCTTTGTATATAAAATTTGGATACCTCAATTATAATAACTATCCCAAAAAAATCTTGACCCCCTTTCCGAAAATTCCTGGCTTCGCCACTGCATGCATGTGCTATATAAAGTCATTTATTCAGTTTCAGTTTGGTATTTCTATCATAATATTTAGATTTTACTATGATTTTCAATGTGGGAATCTAAATTCTGGATTATCTATGAATTTAAAATTAGGATGCATCGAAAAAATGGTCAGTTTGCATCTTTGAAAGAAGGTTCTGGGTCTTCTAATCTGGATTCTGGTAAAAGTGGCCCTCAAGGAGATGACACACCACGTCCATTAACTGTGTGAGTTTCTAACTGCAACTGAAGTTTGTTAATGGTTTAAGATGCACTATGTATCTTGTTTAGCACAATTTCTTCTTCTTTCTGCTCCAGGCTTCGGAGTTGCCATCATTGTGGTGTAAGTGAAACTTCAACTCCTGCAATGCGGCGTGGGCCAGCAGGGCCAAGGACACTTTGTAATGCATGTGGACTCATGTGGGCAAACAAGGTGGGCCGTCAAAACTATGATGTACAACATGTTTTGGGAATTTTTATATCCATTTTGGGTTTATCTTTTATGCATGTGTTCTAGAGGTCATAGGGATTAAGAGATTCTTGGGCAAGGAATACTTCTTAATTGTAGTTTGGTTATGATAAGTGGTCTTCTTTTTTCTTTCTCTCTTTTCCTTCTACAATGATGCATTGCCCTTGTAATTCTGAGAGTGCTGTTGGTCGCCTTTGATTTTTTCTTTTTGGAAGAGTTGAGAAGATTCCTTACTTGTGGCTCTTGGCTTCTTTTCCAGAAATACAATTTTGTATATTTGTTTCGTTTACCTTTCTTTTTTAAAAATTTATTTAAATCAGTTTCTTTTAGGAGATGGAACTGCATCACCAAATGTAAATGCCTTATGCTCCTTAAATAAACATATTGATTAAGAGAAAGAGGTGCATGTTAGTTCCAATCCATTTTAATATAAGCATCATGTAGTTTGTTAATCAAATGTCTATGAGTGGCAACTGGGTTGATGCATGTTCATCGGTCAATTGAATCTGAAGAAAAAGCCCGCCAATGGACATCCCCATGTTGCTTTGATGTACGGGGTGATTACTGACTCCAAGCCCTGTTGCATTTGCTTTCTGGAAATATTCATTTTCTGAGTTTGTTTCCTCCTTTATCCACATACCCTCCCACATGTAGGCATCTATGTTTGTCCGTCTTTGTCTTGACATGATCACTCATGAAGAAGACTAAACTCCTTGCACCCTTGTAATGAGCCACAACTCTCTATTGTTTAATCAGTCCTTGAATCAATGTTGTTTATTTTCCAATTTTATTTGTGATAAACAAGCTATTTGTTATTGGTGTACCCTAATTTTCTTACTTTTACCCTCTCATTCAGTGTTTGTCTCACCGCGCCCTTTGGTTGCATTTTAGGGAACTTTGAGGGATCTCAGTAAGGGAGGCAGGAGTCATTCCTCTGGCCAAGTAGAGCCGGTAAGCATTTTGCTAACTGGGAAAACTCGCTCTTACTCTCGGAGCGAAGTCCGGAATGTTGCTCTCCACCTTTGTGATCTTTTACCATATGGATAACTCCAACTAAAGTCCATCAATATTTCTCTCTCCCTCTCTCCTCTCCCCTATATATATATATATATAATGATATTGGTCAGCAACTATGAGTGGTGTGTGTAGTTTAATATACTTGTCACCTTGATCGATGTGCAGGAAACACCAATTGATATTAAACCATCAATCCTTGAAGTTGAAAATTTCTCTTCAAACCAGGATGAACCTGTATGAATTCTTTTGCACCGTTATATAAATGAACTGTGGAAGAAGCTCCGTATGAAACTATTTACCTGATCTTTTGTGTTTGCAGGGTACTCCTGAAGATCCTTCCAGAGCTGCAACTGAAGAAACTGATGATCTCTCTATCAACCCTGATATAGAAGTATGATCTTATTTTAACATTGTTACAGTTGGTGATTTCAACCGAGTCCATATCATTCCTTTGTCTATGTGTTGTTTAATCTTTTGTGGTTTTTTATTTCTAAGCAGACTTGTACGGTACAATGTGGTTATTAGTATTTACCCATGCTGAGGAACCATTCTATAATTAGAGCATTGTATTGTGTCAAAATAAAAAAGAAAATAAAGAAATCAACTCACCATTGTGGTGTAATCTTGTAAGATTGTTTGGAATCTTCCTTTCATATGAAACATCTTCCTATGCAAGGAAGTACTGATTGATGGCAGATCTGGTTTCCTGTAAAACTTCGGGATTGACAGTGATAGTATTGTGTACCCATTCGTTTGAACTTCTCTCTCTCTCTCTCTCTCATTCTCTCTCTCTCCACCCCCCCCCCAATGTGTATTCATCCTTATGAGTTAAGCCTTGGGGTCCTGTGATGCAGCAATTGTGTGGAACTGCAGAAGACTTTGCAAACATCTTACCTGCGGAAATTATTGGTTCTGCAGGGAATCTTGATGAGCGGGTATGTTTTCATTCTCTCTCTCTCTCTCTCTCTCCCTCTCTCCCTGTGACTAAAGTGTTGGAATACTGCAGGAAACTCTTGTTGACTTTGCAAATGCTTCGGAAACAGAGATGGACATTCCTACTAACTTTGACTAGTGGGTTTGGTTTCTCAATAAAACAGTATATAGTGTTCTCTTTTTGTATGGATTTTTCGCATGCCGCCATGTACAGATCAGAAACTTATTTTGATTTCCTCGTTAAGATAAAGCAAGCACCCAACATGGAAGCTGTGAATCAATTGTAACACTGTAAGGCTTAATGTAATCAACCAACATAGGGGACGTTTGAGAGTGAGTGTCATGTTAATACAAATGAGTGGGCCTTTGTTTGTATACGAGTTGTTGGGTACTGTGTTTTGTTTCCATATACTGTAATAGGTTTTGTAATATGTGAATGATACGACTTTAGTTTGCTATTAATCATCCTACTTGCAGGATTTGGTCTTTCTGGTACTACTTTTGACCCAAAATGAATGTCTCAAAAAAAATTAAAAAAATCAATATTGCTCTTGTTGATCGATGATCAAGAGAAAATTTGAAATCGTCCCGGATATTCATTTTGGGACGGAGGAGTATTGGATATCCGTTTTTGGGATGGAGGAGTATTAGCTTTCCATTGAGAAGGCTCATACTTTTCTTGAACACTTCACTTCTGTTCTTTGCTTTCCATTGTTGTACCGCGTCTATCTGAGATCCAAAGATTCCCCATATGCTACTCACTGTCCCATTCCAGAACTTTATTTCTATGTTATTATGTCCCTCAATGTTAAACTTTTGCTATTGCAAATTGACTTTGATCAATATTTTTTAATTTAATAATTTTAGGTTAATTTAAATATCGTAATAAAAATATGAAACTTGTTATTCATAAACCATTATAAATATTATCAATAACAAATTTTAAATCTTTATTAGCATAATTAAATTAACCTAAACTATTGTTTAAAGTTCATTTGTACTAATAACATGCAAAAAATGCGTGAACATGTTTCAAGATGAATATATTACATTTTCTAAGCGATAATTTTCATTTTAGACTACTTGACAATTCCGAGAGCAACTATTCTACTAATTAAAGAGCAAAAACACATTTATCAAGCTTTCGATTGCAATACTTAAATGTATCTTGCCTCCACTTTAGGTGTCTCAACTGTGACAAGGATAATGCATGACATTAATTTGCATCATCTGATATGATACGTGTGTCCAATCAAAAACAAAAATGGATATTTATTTTATTCATTTTGGGGTAGAGGTAACAAGTATTTTTGCAAAAAAAGAAAAAAAAAATCTCATTCATCAGCCAACTCAAGCCAAAAGCCATTTGATCTCTCAGGTAAACTGTGTGGAACCAAATTCTCTTTCTTCCCATGTTCATCTCTCTTTTACCTCCTCAGTCATTATGACACCTGTACGAATTCACAGACGACAGTATTTACTGATCTCCATATAGTTGTGTGTGTTGGGGGGGGGGGGTTAGCGGAAAGACCTTTAGCACAAACCATCCCAGCTGCATTTGGAATAACTTATAATTTATTTTATCTTCAAATAAATATTAAGTTATGTGCATACAAAATTGCTGAACTCTGAGAGCCCAAATGTCATTATATGGCCAAAAAGGTTAGAGCATATGGGAAGCATTCCCCAAGGCCCAAGATATACATCTCTCATAGAGACAAATGAGAGGCAGCCTAACGGATTGTAGCAGAAAACAACGTGATTGCAAATAAATTTCTCTTCTTTTATTGGTGGGTAGCTCAAATCTGGCTCGGATCTTCCAGCTACGCGAGAAAGGAGGTCTATAGTGAAGTGATAGCTCTACCTTGCCCTTGTCCCTGTTAAATTGGTTGGGGCCTTGTCAAATACGAAAAAAGTACTGTGCATGTAAGTGAAGCGGATCAAAAATGGCTTTCTGCAGAAGCTTTGGGACTCTTGAAGTCAAGGAAATCCTCGTAAGGTGGAGATCCACTTGAAGAATCACTTTCGTATGCGGTTTCTCTTGGTGAAGATGCAGGTGAATCTCTCTGCTGTGAAGATAAACCTGAAGAGGAAAGAAGAAAATATTGTAAATAACACTCATGATCGGTTTGTAACTATTATAAGCCACACATCAAGCAGGACAGCCGTGAAGCGTTTTCAAACATTGGGGAATTTTAATAAATTTATTTATTTATTATTATCATTTTTTTTTTGGGGGGGGGGGAGGGGAGGGGGAAGAAGGACTCAAATTTTCAACCCAGTCTGTGTCTAGTATCAGATCACTTACCTTACCTGGGGTGGGGTGGGGTGGGTGGGTGGGTGGGGGGGGGGGTTCTCTATACAATCCAGTCACATCCTTCACAAATAAATATATACCTAGCATATCGAGTATGTATGCGCGATGCATGGATGACAAGAACGTGTAACAACAAACTATGTGTCTCAAAGTGCATCTCTACGTAGGATAATCAAAAGGGTAGTCAACATATTCACGAGATATCATATGACTGGCAAAAATGGAAAACAAGTAAAACAAACCTTTCTGCCCTCTTGAGCGGAACTTTTTTGTGTGTCGTTTTATCAGCTTCCTAGCTTTTGTTATGGTTAGTTGCCTTGCAAATGGAGAATACTCTGCTTCACTTTCACTCCATTCACCCTGTTGTGCCTCATTCTCTGCATCACCTCTCATAGTGCGGAGCACAAAGGCCTTGGCTTTGCGACGCTGAGAATTGAAAAGCCCTCTAACGGAGGTGACAAACCCATCACCCGCTCCATCACCAGGACGTTTTGGAAAAGCCAGAAGGTTCAGATCAGATTTTCCAACAGAACCTTCCTCACTATCGCTAAGATTAAGATCACTGGTTGGAACAGCAACTGCACCCGCGGCTTCTCTGCTTTGACCAAGTGCTTTATCTTTAAATTTCTTGCCCTGCACATGATTGATAAATTCACAAATAGTTAGGATGTCTGCCAAAATGGTCAGATGCGTCAATAATCTAAAAATATTTATGCTATCCTAGTCAGCTGAATAAACATCAAATATTCTATTGTTTGTTGGGATGGATGGAAAACATTGGGACAAGGAAAGCTCACTTGCTAATGAAGTTTAGCGAAGTCTTTAGCTTTCGTGTGACTTACCAAACCAATAATTTGTACTTGATTTGTCCCAAAATGAATGTCTATTTTCTAAAAATCTGTCCCTAAATGATTATTTACCATTTTTTCCACATATCATTGCATAATTGCAAAACTAAAAGTTTAGAAAATGGATAGAAAAAATATTTATGCATCATTATTATTAATTTTTATAAAAAGTAATCATCTTCCGAATGGCTCGTAAATGAAAAATAGACATTCATTTTGGTATGGAGGGAGTAGTATGTTTAGAATTTAAACACAATAAGAGGTGATAACTTACCTGCATTCCAGTGACCGACTTTAGGACTCCCCAAATCACGTGTTTCTTGACTCGTGAGAACAGCCTCTTCCACGTTCCAGTGAACTCAACTCGGTGGAATGTGTCCATAAGCAACCTCAGATCACTTACAGCAAATCTAGATCCTTCCCAGGTAAGCAGTAACTCGACCTGTTCCAATACCATACCATACCATACAATATATATATATATATATATATATATATATATATCAAGATCAGATGATATTAAAACATAAATGAATAATAATGGCACCTAACAGGGCTACCAGTATGAATAGCAGCATAAAGCTAACCAACTTACAATTCTTCGATTTGGATGCACAAATTTTAAACCAAAAGTCTTAAGCAAGGATAATAGGGAAGGTAGCTGGCTTCTAAGTATAGGGATATAATAATGGTAAATTGATTGGTTGGAAGAAGAGGAAAGAAAAGCATGAAGGCTTCAGTTCATGATTAACTGTGCTCAGAGTTTGTTAGGTGGGGTTTATGAGTTTCCTCGTGGGCAAAGAAGGTATTAATAGTTGCAATTTATTGATGTCGAAACATTCCATTCAAAACTTGACAAAATGCAAACTGAAGGCAATTGATAAGAAACCCCATAGCAGAAAAAGAAAATTAGGGGATAGGGCTGGCTATCTTTTAGGAGTTTGCTTCTGAGTTCAGAGTTTGTTTGGATGGGGTTATGAGTTCCACAAGGGTACGAGGAAGTTGATAAACAACTCTAATTTTGCTAGTTTCAGTACATTCCATGAACAAACTTAGCTGTCAACTGGGGGAAATATAAAACCCCATAGCAGAGAAAGATATGATATCTGACCCCTATCCTCTTCCCCACCCAACAAAAGAAGAGCACTAATTCAATCAAAGAAGAAATACAACAATCACAGAGGTAATGCATATTTTTTTATTAGAACTGAAATGACCACTAACCTGACTTATCTTGATATTGTTGAACTCCCTCAGTCTCCGAGGCCTAGATCTTTTCTCCTCTTGTGCTTTCCCCAACTTCTTTTCGTCATGCGAGGAACGTCCTGATTTTACAAGTTTGGAGTCTTTTGATTTACTCTTAGTTGCTTCATCTTGCAGGTCATAACCAAGTGCTCCACTCTTTGATGAAGATATGCTCGATGAATGAACTTGTAATACAAGCTCATTAGCCACAGATTCGGCAACAGTTTCTTCCCATGTTCGGTCAAATGAAGAGGTTCGCCTTAGCTCAGGGGTGGGACCAATATTCGCTTTTAAGTTCTGCAAGGTTTAACTGCATGCATTAGAAATATGCTGTAGATACATGCACTTGCCGTGCAGGCCAAACTACATCTTAAACTTTTCCTTTACATTGGATCACAGAAAATCTCAAAGAAATTACACAGAAGCACACATAATCTTATTCCATTAAGTTTTCCATGAGAAAAATCTGGATTTAGCGAGTCAGCTAAGCAGGACAATTGAATGTGTAGAAGGGCTTTCAGGAGCTCACTTGAGAATCAGAGTGGATTAATGATTGACCCGTGCCAAGTGATAGGGGCAGTGCTGAAGTACTCGATTTGGAGGATCCCTCCAATTCTTTTGTTAAGTGAATGCTTGATCCAGAACCTTCATTCACTGATGAACCTTTCTTCGCCCGTTTTGAACCAGCTGTTGAAACCTTCCAGGCGTCCTAAAAATCAACAGGGATTATTCAGTTCCTTGGGTCTACTCTAAACACATGGTTCCCTTTTAGTTTGTCAGTGATGGAAGTCTCCAACAAACCTGCCTCCTTTGGGAGTCTTGGTCCTCTTGTGGGAAAAGATACTCCCACATCATTCTGTACATTGTCTCCGTCAAATGTATCTTTAAGGGGTAAATCTCTACCTGTGGGTTGAATGAATATCTTCTTGTTACGAGATTAAAAAAAAAATAGGAAGAAAGAGGAGAAGAAAATGTCCAACTTAAACTCTAGGGAAACATATAACTTCAGGCTATTTAAACTTATTCAGTGAGACAAAGCAGTAGTCATTTAAAGCAAATACCCCGGCTCTACTGATGCCCCAATTAAAAGTCGGGTAGGGTAAATAAAAAAAGAATAAAGAGTGGGCATTTTAGGAAAGGGAACTTAACGATGTGACACCCAATATGGAAATTGGTGCAAGATGTTATGGGACAGAGGGAGTATTTGTTTACAAGATCATTTGAAATGAATCAAATTGGTCCAGGTTGATGCTAGCCGAGCCTACATTTGAGCTCAAGCTCGACATGTTTACACTTTATACTTGAGCTCGAGCTGGCTTAGTTTGTTTAACAATCCTATGCAGTATAGCCTCAAATATAGTATTCCCTTCTTCCCAAGTGTCCATTTAAAAAAAAAAAAAAAACTAAATGAGTGTTCATTTTAAAGTTATTAAATATCTTCTTGGCTTTCCCTTCTTTTTTTTCAATTATCTTGTCTACCATCTCTCTGTTTTCATAATTTTCTCACTCTCTCATTGACGAGTCCATACGACATTTCATTTTAGCCGACCCCAAATCATTTTAGGACCAAGGCTTCATAGTTGTTGTTGCTAAATTCACCTTTAGCAAATATCATATTCCAATATATATTCGCGATAACAAAAGTCTATAATGTGGAGAGTAAAGGTATTTAAGTATACTTGCCAGTAAAATTGCTCACGCTTTCAAAGTGTCTCTAAAGTAGACGTGTCCATTTTATAAACCGAACCGGTCAACCGGGAGGTTGAAAACCGGCCAAAACCGGTCAAAACCGGTCAACGGCGGTTAACCGGAACCGGCTAACCGTAACCGGTTATTGGCCGGTTCGGTTAAGGTTGAGATTTTTGAAAAACCGGTCAACCGCCGGTTTTTGACTTGCTCGGCCGAGTCATATGAGTTGCTCGGCCGAGCAGAACCTTCCAGTTTGTTATTAACAAACTGAAGGTTCTGCTCGGCCGAGTCATATGAGGTGCTCGGCCGAGCATAACGCCAGAACATGTTTCAACGGCTACTTTTTCAAAAACTAGCCGTTATTTTTAAAAACTATCCGTTAATTTTGTTATTGGGCAGTCAAAAATTTAAAAAAAAATGTTTTTTGCCTAATTTACTAACTATAAATATCACCCTCCTCCTCCCATTTTATTTCCACCTTATTTCTCTCTACTCTTATGATGAGGATCTATTGGATCCAAGATATCAATACGATGTCGAGGACTCCACGGAAAGTAGTGATGAATGAATGATGTTTTAGATTAATTTTTATTTTAATTAGATTAGTTTAGACTTTAGATTAGATTTAATTTTAATTAATTGTAATAGTTAGGTTGAGGTAAAGGCTCCTAAATGTCCCCCCTTATTTATAAAAGGGTAAGGTTGGTTGTCCCCCTCTTTGTAATTTTATTTTGATTAATAAAATTTAAGGGTACCGTCCCTTTTTTCTTTTATATACTTGTTTCTTTTAAAAAAAGTTAAGTTTTCTTTCTTTCAAAATTCATAACTTTTTTATAAACCTTTTTTCAAAAAATGTATGTAGATAACTTAAGTTTAAAATAGTCTTATTTATCCAAAAAAAAATTGAAAAAAATTAAAAGTTAACTTTTTTCAAAAAACCGTTAACTTTCATTTCTTTAAAAATTCATAACTTTTTTTATAAACCTTTTTGTAAAAAATGTATGTAGTAAACTTAAGTTTAAAATAGTCTTATCTATCCAAAAAAAAATTGAAAAAAAATAAAAGTTAACTTTTTTCAAAAAACCGTTAAAAAAATTAACTGAAAAATGATATGCTCGGCCGAGCAACACCAAAGACTCGGCCGAGCAACCCTCAACCCCTAAACCCTAAAAGGGTTGCTCGGCCGAGCAGCACCAAAGACTCGGCCGAGCAACCCTCAAAACCCTAAACCCTAAAAGGGTTGCTCGGCCGAGCAACACCAAAGACTCGGCCGAGCATATCCAAACCGTCAAACCGGAGGTTAACCGGATAACCGTTAAAACCGTGAACCGCCTAAACCGTAACCGGTTGAGCCGGTTAGGCGGTTCGGTTCCGGTTGGGCATTTGAAGGTTTGAAACCGCCGGTTTTCAACCGGCTAACCGCCGGTTTGTTCAACCGGCCACGTCTACTCTAAAGTCTAAAAAACTCACTCATTTTGGGACGGAGGGAGTTAAATTTTCCAGCAACACAAACATAATCTGGTGTTCTATTTGGTTGTACTAAATCTGGAAATATCGGTCAGAATGCCTCAAAAAAAAAATGCCTGAAGCAAACTGGTCTCTGTAGTATAATATAAACTGAACTTCACTAGTCGAATGTACTTGGCTGCAAATAAAGATTTCTATTCTGATTTTCATCCAATGACTTGAGATTATACAAATATACAGATGACAAAAATGTAAAACATCAGTCACAAAATGGGAAAGGGGAAACAGAACAATGAAAATTTCACAAACACCACCACCCTCAATCTATCATCTCTCACTGTGGATCCTAGAATGACTATTTAGATCAGAGACAAAATTGGAAGCAAGATTTAGCTCTGGATTTAATCTGACAGAATTTGATTGATGCTGTCTATCCTAATGTTTTCCTTCTTTGTCAGTAAAGATCGTGTTTTGTCCTCCTTGCTTTGTGATAATTATCAACAAGAGACAAAACTTGGGGGCTATACGTGGCAAATGGTTGGGACAAGATTGGTCTGTTTCTATCAGATTTGGTTCATTCCATCGAACAAGATCGCCTGGATGAAGAAGTATAAGCTTTTATAGATGCACATTTTAATTCACTTCACAAAGAATTGGCCATGTTTCATCCTATAGAGTCGGTAGAAGCACACTCAGTAGAAGGAGATGTTGATACCTGGAATAGTTCAATAGACGAGTTTCCATCCTTTGGAACCCCCTGCCTTGTATCTACTCGGAGCATTACTTTTCTGCAGCCAGAAATAGACTGAATTTCAAGGAGCGGGAGGTGGAAAAATCTTTGTCAAGAAGTACCATAGTATATAGAAAAATACAATGTTCATAATAACAGCATGTGCCCTACAATAATACTATTCAAATAATTGACACGCAGGAACTTGCCCTATCATTCACTGTTGTTTGTTTTGAAAGTGTTTGAGAGATTAAGCAATGTAGTTTGTGCAAGCTATTCCAAATGTATCACTTTAATCGCATCAGTTTTCACAACTAAGAAAGTCAAGTATTACACTGCCGAGAAATGTTCTTACAAAGATCTTTGAAAAGATAAGATTGAATCTGAGATAGCAAGGCTGACAAGGACCCCGATGTGGTTGAACCCAGAAGCAAGGGGATAACAATGAAGAACGGAGCAAGTACAAACTTCTGGAGTAAAGAGAAATAACCACAATTTAATTGTAAGGAGCCATAATGCACATATAGGATGTCTGCATATACACATATATTTAGGATGTCTACATATACACATATATACATGTGTGTGTGTGTGTGTGTGTGTGTGTGTGTGTGTGTATAAATATAGGCCTGGCTAACATGTCCAGTAAGGGTAAGTGTTAAGTACTGACATAGTAAATTTAGTTTTATTAATCACACTTCCACTATATACAATCCCTAGATATATTTCAAGGAACCAATAACAATAATAAATAATTAAAAAAAAGAACTATCATCAGATATAAGACTAAACAAATACAAAAATTTATCACTGGCAGCATGGCATATAAATGAATTCATATTTATCTGTAGCTTGCAAAAATTCACAAGTTAATAGATATTGAAGACAAGAATTTTTCACAGATCATCACCATAACAACAAAAGCAGACTGCAAGAATATGATCAACAGAGGAAGAAATAGCGAAAAGAGATCCCATACTTTCCCCATTCAGGTGGAGGATTCCATGCTGACAAAAGCATATCAGACTTGGCATTAGGCAAGCAGTTTCGGACAACAAAATACTTGGTTGTGAACTTAGAAACACCAACATCTTTATAGTCTCTATCGAAGTCAAATATCTGCATAGGAGACGATGCTTTGTTATTTTTCCCTGCTAAACCAGGAGGTTCAGTAACCAAATTGAGGATACGGGATTTAAAGATATTATGAAGTTCCAAAGTAGTCATAAAAGTATGAAGTCCATATAAATATCAAACGCCACTTTTAAACCAAAAGGGGTAGCTAAAAACATGAACATATGTCAATACACCTGAATCTGTGTGCGTGTCTCTGTATGAATAGACAGGATATATATATATATATATATATATATATATATATATATATATATATATATATATATATATATATATATATATATATATATGTATGTCAACATGCATGATAGGAGTTGCACGTCTCCACTGCTCACCAATAAAGACGACATCTGAAAAACAAACAAGTGCCACAACCAAGAGAGGGCATAGTTATGAAAGGCTAGCGCCTCTCTCCCCCGCCTCGCCTTTTTGGCGCCTATAGGGGTCGACCGCCTTTTGGTTTTGTGGCGGGCTGCAGTGCGTCTTTTTGGCCCAGGCGAGGCCTTTCATGGTTATGGCGAGAGGCGTCAGTAGTCCGCCTCTGTCAAAAGGCATAATAAGCGTAATAGGCGTATGTGTATTGTTAAACTAGGTCATTTTGTAATTTTAGTTTTAATATTTTAACTTAAAATGTGTTGTTTTGAGAAAACATGCGGTAAATATTTTCCTCTCGGAGAGGAAAACATGTTTCCCTCTCTGAGAGGGAAACATTCAATGAGGCGACCTGCCCCACAAGTCAAACAGTTCCTTCGATTGCAAAATTGATAAAAAAAAAAAAAAAGGACGTTTCCTAAACACAAGCGCAAACAATTATGCACATAATCATCGGACAGTGCTAGGATACCGACTTACAAAGAAAAGTAATACTTAGAATGTTTATGTACACACCTCAGCAAGCCTCAGTAAAAAAGACGGAGGAAATTAGAACCCCATCATGCATATCAATTTATCCTTGAACCTTCTTATAAACGAAAACCCAAGAGGCATTAGTTTCTTCATAAAAAGATGGTCAAAAGAAAGAGGCTGCCACATTTTTCTCTGTTATTTGGGTCATCAGTAGTTTTTAATAATGCTTTTGAGGGAGTTTCCAGCAAGGTAGATCATAAGTTCGTACAAAGACATTTTGGCTTTTGACAAAGAAAAGCACAACTTCATGCTAATACATGAAACACTTCATGTTTATCAGTATTAGCGAACAAGATAGTTTCTTTGACCTTGCTTTTCCCCAAATAAATGCTTGCATGCTTTAGCAGCCACTAAGCGAACACGATATTTTCCTTGATCTAACCCACAAAAAATGCCAGCGTGGTTTAGCTGCCATTTCTCATAATTTTAAGTATTATTATAATTTAATATTGAAGCAAATTTAGTTAAGCACACTTTTTTCCAAAAGTTAAGAGTATCAAACACTAAGGCAGGTCGAAAGATGGCCCCTTTAGGCCTTACAACTGTTGCATCAAGTGAAAACAAAATCCAGGTCTGGGATATCTTTCTGCCTATCCAGTGCAATGAGTGGGTCCACATGATGATTACAGCATGATACAAGGAATGTACAAGATATAGGGTTGAGAATCCAAATCGAGGCATTTTATGTTAGTGATGAGAAGCGTGGAGTATGAACGGTTGAGGGGGGAAAAACAAAGCTGATCTTTCACAGAAAGATAGGGCGCTGTTAATATAATCTTATTAGCAGTACTTACCACAGAAGCACACAAACCATTTAAAATGATGCAAATGATAATTATACAGAATCTGGGGGACATAAATGTTACTTAAACATTTGAACTTGTCAGTGGTAAGAAGACCAGTCGTCGAGAATGCCTGGTATCATTTGTAAGGGGGGAAATTAAGCCCCCCAGTACTGCACCGAAGCCATAATGATATAAGGTTATATCTGGATCTCTAAAGGTATCTGCCACTCATTAATAAATGGGAGTAATATATGGAACTAATCCAGAAATTGAAAGTGGAGAGATCCCTGGGGAGGAAACGTCGTGAGCTGGAGGTATGGTTCGCAACAGCAATATTATTGAACATTCAAGGGACTCAATGCTTGGTTGTTTTAGGTGTACTTCTGATCCATGAGGATGTAATGATGTGGCATCTTAGAAACTATCCCCAACAATAATAATTCATTTTTTTAGAAGGATTTACATGCTTAAACCAGGAGTATCAGTTGTTAAACAGCAATGATAAGAAAAAATACAAGTTGTGTTATCTCCAGGCATTACACTAAAATATACTCCCTCCATCCCATACCTACGTGCACACTTTCCATTTTGGGCGTCCCAAACCTACGTGCACATTTCCTAAAATGGAAAGGAATCTTTACTATTCCCTCCACTCATTCTCTCTCCTACATTATTTTAATACTCACAACACCATTATAATTTACTATTCCCTCCACTCATTCTCTCTCCTATTTTATTTTCACACTCACAACACTTTCAATATAATACTCTCTCCTTAATTTACGTGAAAAGTCAAACTAGGCATCAAGGTCCGGGACGGAGGGAGTATACACTTAGATACTTAGGGATAAGTTAACAAATTAGACTCACCATGTCATTTATCTCAGCTTCCGCAAAAGATTTACCATCCACAAGCATTCCCCAAACGAATTTGTTAATTTGCATAGAAACACGCATAGCATATGAGGGGCTTTGATTCTTTTCTTTCTCCATAAGTCTCAGTTGTGCAGCTTTCTGCAAGGCGGTCCTTAAAGAAGCAGATGCAGCCTTTCTAGATTTTTTAGCGCTTCCGAGTTCTTTCTTTAGTCCTTGAACCTGTAAGGGTAAAATTTGCAGCGACTTTATTCTTTTAGGACCAAAGAACTAAGGGTGACTACTAGCACATGCATGCCTAACAAATAACAAGGAAATTATAGTAAAAATAAATCCATGCTTGACTGTTCAAGGATATAAATTTGAAACTCTGCTTGTTAGTTTAATCGAGACGGGTAGATAACCTTGAACCATTGCTTGATTTCTGAATGCAGCACAGAACATATATATGTGTGTGTGTGTGAGTGTGTAAAAAGATTATGATATGCTCATTTAAGGTCGCTATACAATATATTGAGAAGAAACAATTTATTGTCCAAATTGACGAACCTGTTTGGTGGCTATTTGAAATAAGTAGAAAAAAATAAGGAAATATTAGCACCTGTAAGAGACTAGAGATATGTATGAGCATCTAATTAGCACAGGATTAGCACTATATTATCCATGCTTCTAATAAGAATCACTTTATAAGACTCATTTTTTACCAATATGGATCTTCCTCCCGTTATCATCCACAGATCACCTTCCTTTTCTGAGTGAACATCTCCAGAAGTATCAACACAGTGAGACAGTTTCCTGATGTCATCAAGAAGTAATTTTTGCACCCGCTCTTTTTGTTCAAGGTTAACTCTTTCCAGTTCTACCTCTTCAACGCCATCAGGAACCACCTCATCTGCCTCTTCCTCAACATCCTCATCATCTTCAGTATAATATGTGAGACTGCTTTTCCGAGGCCTGAGTCAAAATTTCCAAGAAAATCATTCAGAGTTCATAAAAAATATTATAACCATATTTGTGTGGCTATTTTGAATCATATTATATGTTCTAGAAAGTCATATCATCTTTCTTCTACAGATTACAAACTATAATCTTATAATCTATTGTGTATGTGCATATGCAAACCAATATATACCAATATGGGTAATATAAACCTATATAAGTCAGCTTATGTACGAGTAGGGTGCAGAGACCCAGTCGTAGAAGACCACAAATGGGAAGGCTGAAATGCTTTGGTAAAAGACCAAGGTGTCTACTTCGCAAGGGATCTCTATATGCTAGAAGGCTTCACTGGTACAATATGAAGCGAAAATCAGTTGCACTGATGCTCACAAGACTACTTAAAACCATGATTTAAGTAAACATGAGAAATTCACCAAAATGTCCATGTCAACAAACTACAAGCTCAAGTTTGTCGTTTCTTGGCACCGTGAACACCAACTAGCATGCTATTCTTGCACTTGCATGCATTATCCCCCATCGTAACAAACTATTCATGTGGTGGAAGCCACTCTTTTCCATAACTTGAAGCTTAAAATAACTCTTAAAGCAAAGAAATGGTGGTTTCCAGGACCTTCATATGTAGAAAGACTTGGACGAACAAAATCCTTTCTTGACCCCATTTTTGCTTCTCTCCATACAAATTGCCACCAAAGACCCAATCAACTCCCTCTTACAATATACATGAATCTCCGCAGAATGATAATGTCGAAATAAATTAATGATCAGATGAAAAAATACAAATCAAGCAAGCCTAAAAGCCAATGGGATTCATCTAAGCATCCCCTCACTAGTCCAAGGATGCAGTCAAGTACAGAGCTTCCTCATTTATCAAATAATGGTATAAAGAAACAATGTTGTCCTTCTTGAATGTTTAAACAGATAAAGTATAATATACTTCAAAATAAAATCGTTAATATGGAAGGATCAATAAACTTCTCTAGTGGTGCAGGAACTAATGCAATTTAATCAGAGAGTGTGTGTGTGTGTGTTGTTTGATGGTCGGTGTGGGTGGAGCTGGAAGTGTGAAGTCACAAACAAAATATTATAACAGAGGATGTACATGCTATTAAAAAGCCAATGTGATGAGAAGGCAAACATAAACTTTCAAAAGGATGCTATAATGACAAACATAAAAGAGAGAGAGAGAGAGAGAGAGTGAGAGAGACATAGACAGAGACAGAGAGGGAAAGAAAGAGAAAGAAGAGAGAACACACAAGCATAGAGTTCCAGAAGAGGATAATGAAGAAGGAAAAATCAGAACAGTTTTTTTAGGTTACGTACTTTATGAGAGCCTAAGCTGGAGAGAGGGCCCAAGAGTGTATAATGTTTGAAACTACACCGAAAGAGAGAGATATATATAAATAGAGAGTAGATACTTACTTGGGGAGTCGTGCAAACAGAAGATTGGTCAAAACATCTAGCATAACTTGAAACTGACGAGATGTCATAGATGCTGTTATATTATGAGAATTGAACGTGAGTTCTTTCAATGGCTTCACCTGCAACAGAAGTTTTCAACTGACAATCCCATCAAGTGAAAGGAAATTGCTACCCATCCTTTAAGCGAAATAGCATAAAATCACTCAATGTAAGCAACATGTTTTACTAAAATCACTGGTATATTCAAATATCTATGTATAACATAATTGTAGTTAAGAGACATGCCTTCAGATCTGACGTTCCACCTTTGTGCCTTGTGTAGCGGAAGTACATATCACATGGCATAAATACTCTTTCTAGTAAAGCTCCAGTACGCTTTACTTTAGGTGAGCTCCTACGGATTCTTGGTAGCCACTGCAGTCCAGCCCCAGGATCAACGTCAGTAGGAGCAACATGAGCCTGCACATGTTCCAACATCACCGAGAACTCCATTCGGTTCCACGTCATTTCAGGTTGGGAATCAGGATTATGCACATCTCCAGTACCAAGTGCTTTTCCAATCATCTCATAGCCAACATTAAGGACTGTATGAAATGAACGAGCTAAAACACGGCCGCTAACAGCAGCAAGTAAAAACCTACCCTGTTCACAAGAAATATGGTCATAGTTATGAGAGTGACCGCTAAAGGAAAGGAAAACGTAAGCATTACACAAGTATCATTATGGCTTGGTTTATGAACATCTCGAGTCAGAAATGTACAATCACTTGTTTTCACCACAGCTTTTGGTGGGCAGTTGAGACATCAAGAATACCTAATTTAAATTTTATAATATTGAAACGGAAAGTTTAAAAGGCAGTCATCAAGTATTTACAACTTTCTATCATGTTTATTTTTCATATTATATTGTGTTTCTAGAACTTAAAGCATCATTGAACTCTATTACTATGTATGCATATGCATATGCATATGCACAAGCATCATATGTGTTAATACTTTAGCGAGTTAAAACTAATAAGTGAGAAGAGAATTGCCAAGAAACATCCAAGCACACCAAGGAACATCCTAGCCACTAACATTATACTTTGGACACTCAAGCACCTTTTAGAAAGTCAAACAATCAGTACCCCAAAAGTGGGATTAAAGCATACATATTCTTATAATCACGCAAAAGGGCTTGAAAATTGTGAGGCCATGTCATGATTATTTAAATTGCCAAATATACCCCTTATTATATACAAGTTTAGAAACTCTTGCATATGCATTCTCGTGGCCTTCTTTAAACTAAAACAATAGCTTACCAACTAATTTACATACTTGGTGGTGACTATCCACTATTTCACACAGATAACAATTAGATACACAAATGATTAAACTATACTCCCTCTGTCCCAAAAAAAAAAAGAGCTGCACTTACAATTTTAGTCCGTCCCAAAAAAGAATGCATTTCTAAAGGATGAAATAGTTTTAGTGCAATTGCATGAAGGTACAAACAAGTATACAAATGCAACTCTCGTTATGGGACATCAAGTACGCATATTTACTATTTTGAAATTATAACAAATTACACCCACCATCCCGCAATAATTGTCCATTTTCCAAATAAGTTTTGTCCCTAATTTAGTGTCCAAATTAAGGAAGTTATTAAATTTACCTTTAAGAAAGAACCAGATACTAATGTGTGCTTACAACACTATAAATGGCAAAAAATGTTTGTCCCTAAATGAGTCTCCGCTACTACGAAAATTGCTTAAAAGTGATCTTTTTTCAAAGAGTCTATGAAAGTCAAAAGAATTGGCACTCATTTAGGGACAGAGGGAGTATAAAATCAATGAATGCAGGAAAAAAAATGCACAGACATATGCATGTGAGTTTGTACAAATCAAAAAGAAATCCCCATGGCCTCAAAGTTTCAATGAGTGCTACTTATGAATGGCAGTAGAGCACCCACAATTAGTCGACAAGCAAAGAAACAACTCTATTGGTGAAGGAGAAAACAGATAAAAATGTCACTTAACCCAAAAACCTTTTGTTCAGGGTTCGGCTTAGTAGGATCAGAACATGCCTACAAGTCAGTAAAATTGGTCATTTGAATATTCACTAAGAATAATTTCTTATGCCAACAAACTGAATTGAGTCTGGAAAGTGGAATACAGTCATCCAACATATAGAGCTTAAGAAGGTCTTCAATCAGGGAACGAGATTTCGCTACAGTTTGACAACTTAAGTGAAACCAATGCTCCATTCCGACGGCGAGGAATGTAGAAATTGCTACTGAGACTCTATCAAATTTAAGACGGTATTTTGCAAGGAATCCTCATACCCTCTTTAAAAACTTAATATAATGCGTCATAATTTATCTCATGGAGAGTTCAATATGTCTGGAACAAGATTTCCATACCGGTAATCCAATTAATTGTATGAAGTCATTCCCACACTCAACGTAGTGCACCCCATCATTGGGGACATCTTAGCCGTTTCATACTTAGTGTTGATCATTGGAAGGTGCCCATACATGCATATTATGCTGATCGCTTTCCCACAAATATGGACTAAGGCGCACTCAATAGGAGAGCATATCAAAATCTCAGCATATGATGCATATTAGTTCTTTGCACTTTAGTGGGGATATATTTTGTATAGCTACGTTGCTTCATCAGCGGGATATATTTTTATCAATTTAATGTTTCATTGATACCTGGTATCAACTTCACTTTTTGATACCTAAGACCAATTAACAACCATAACAAACTAAACCATGTGGGTCAAGTGGAAAGGATACTGAGAGTCTAGTGTGATCAACGTGTAGCGGAAACAAAGAAAGGCAGATTAATTGGGACAACTACTAAACCAGCATGACTATATGGCTTGAAATTCTGGAAAAGAAGCAACATGTTCAGAAAACGAGTGTAGCTGCAATGAAAAATAAGGTCAATGTGTGGGTAATACAAGAAAAATGAAATGGAAAGAGGCATATATGTCCAATCTTGGAAGTGAAGCTGAGAGACGATTAGGTCAAATAAACAAAGCCTGGTAAATGAATTTGTTCAAGCAGGGTTTAAATACGTTTAACCACCCCCCCCCCAAGTATACACATAATTCCACTTTGCATCCTCGCGCCGATTTTGTCCCAAAGTAGTGCTTTAATCAACCATTCATACTACTTGACACCTTGGCACCAAACAACGTTAGAAATTTAATGGAAATTGGTCATGAGCCTGAAACATGAGGGATTTTTAGGCCATTGTCCTTGAAAGAGATGTGCATGGATGTAAATTTGTTGTTGGTGCACTAAGAAATAAATTGAGGGTGGCACTTAATTTCTCTACCCAACTTTACCATCACCCATCAGTCAATAACCACCACCACCATTTTCCCAAAATCCAGCCACCACCACAACCACCCAAATCCGGCAACCACCACTTTTTTTTAATCCGGCAACCACCACCAACCTTTCTCCCAAATTAACAATCAAAATCATTTCTCCCAAAATCAAAGATAATAACCGGAGAAACGAAACAAAATCATTTCTTCCAAATCCCCAACAATTCCCAAATCAAGCATCATCCAGGACAATTCTCCACTGCTTCATCCATCTTCCTTGTAGAGATACCCAAGAGAGTTCACATCTTGCTTATATTGCTCAGCACTTTCAACACAATTAGAAACAAGATTAGCCAGAACTACATCTCGGAAGAGTATGAAGCCATGGCTATCTCAGCACACCCGTCAATTCATAATTCAAGCTTGGGTGAAGAACGAACGATTTGGTCTCTCACTCGATGGTAGGCCTGCAACGAGTCAACGATCACCCCAGCCATTCCCCAACTCCCTCCATTTTATATAACTGTTATCTATTTCTCGATTGAGTTCGATCGTTTATGACTAGGATGAGTTCCGATCTCCGGTCTCTATTCCGTTCGACAAATCAACAACAACGACAACATTGGAAAACCTAAGGAAAGTGTGGGTGGAAGAACGAATGACTTCAACTTGTGGACCGAGCCATTGTGATAGAGTACGCAAAACATAGCGATCTTGCCTAAGTTTTTGAAGAGGCTTGAATGTTGTTGATGCTTTAACATGGGACGGGGGAGAAGAAGCATACAGGGGTGTGTGGTCAGGGAGGAGGTGGAGGGGTGTTGACAGGAATATAAAGAGGACGGAATATGAGGTGGGGGATGAATCTGGAAGTGGGAGGGATGGAGAAGAAGGGTAAGGGGTCACCGACCAAAGGAGGGGGAGCGTATTTAGGAAAGATAAATGGGGAGAGAAAGTGAGGGAGGGTGAATCTCGGCATGAGGTGTTTTTTCATTCTTTTTTATTTCTTTGGGTTGATTAGGATATATTAAGATAATAATAATAAAATATTAATATAAAATAATGTGTTACTTTATTATTTATTATTTAAGATAATAATTACTGCCCCCTCCCCCTTTTTGGCCACTTAAAATCAATGCAAGTTAATGAAATATTTTTCAGTTGTACCCCAATTTAAAGTGACTTTTGGTATTCTTTTATTTATTTTGGTAATGTAAATATCACATGTAAAGAAGGGTGTGAATGGAAATGTAAAAATTAATCACAACAATTATTATGTATTCTTAAACGAAGAGATTTTATCTAGAGGCCAATATAAATGGGAAGGAAGGAGTATTTTACTTTTGATGTTCATAATACTTATGTATTTTATATATAGTAGGAAACTTAACATTAAAGAGAATGGTAAATTAAAGGATAATTAAAAGTTAAACTAAGAATGCCAACATAGCCCTCACATGACATATGCATGGCCTATTATGTAAACTTTCTAACGGCCATTGGACGGAGGGGTAAAATGGGACAAAATCTCAATTGTATTGAGTTGTATATCAAATAGCTTATACAGAAATCAAATCCAAGGCTTCCCTTTCAATCATACATACTACAAAGTCCATTGCCTGAGACTACTTAGTTTCAAGTAAAGAGTTTGATACTCAAGTGTGGTGTAGTAGCATCCAGAAAAATACTCTACAATTTTTGCCTCATTAAGTTTCTGTGATACATCAAAATACTAGTGAAAGATTTGGCTTCCGAAAACGGTATAGTATAATACTTGAGCATGTAAATGTTTACTTAAGCTTCAAATCAGTATAGACTTGCTCTTCCATCTGTGTCTAACCAAATGAGAAATGGAAATGAATGCATACTAATTCCAGTATATACGTGTTACGGGTAGTACCATTTCAATTTTTAGTACTGCAAAAGGTAAAGATTAGATCTGGATATTAAAGCGGATGGAGAGATGGTAGCCAATATTCATTCTTCACAACTTTTAATTAGTTCAAGAGTAAACTTTAATTCCAGTCTGAAGGTTTCAAACAAACTTACATTGGCTTCTTCCGAATGAAGATTGAATTGTGGCTCAACAACGTTCACCATGAAATGACGGGTACCCTCCTCCTCGGACTCGTTAACACTGGCATGCTTTGCTGTAACCAAGAAAATTAAAATCTCTAAATTATATGGTTTAAAGTTCTGTTTCCAGGAACTTAAAACAAGTATGCATCCCTAACCATATGCAAGAGCTAGACCTTAAAACTAATTGTCATTGATGTTACTTCACTCATGCAACAAATGAACTTTAAACCAATGAAACTAGATGCTCAAGTCATCTGGTTTAAAGTTTTCCCTACAGGAGCTTAAAATTCTATAAGCATGCATAACGACGCACAGCAAACGACATGCAAGAGCCAGACCTTAAACTGAACATAATTTAATTTCAGTCCAATAATGCAACCAAATGGCTTAATGACAGCACACAATAAATTACCTTACATTTACTAGTAAATGCTTCAAGGCAGATTTCAAGGTGAGCTTACACTTACCAACTGCATCAAATGTTAAAGTTTCTCCTTTAGCAGAATGGGGAGGAGAAGTATTTGATCCTGAGGTTTCCGTAGTTTTGGGAGAAGATGAACTTGCATCTTGACCACTAGAAGGGGTCTTAGACTCATCATCTTGAGAAATTTCAGGACTACTCTGCACCTGACTCTCCTCATGCAACTTCCTCTGGGCATACTGCCGAGAAGGAGAAGGCTTAGGAGGTGCAAAAGCCTTAGATATTCCACCGACGCAGGACCATACAGCATCCCTATTCTCAATAGTCCATAAAAGCTTGAGACCATAAACAAAGATGCGCTGACAATTGTCAGCTATCACCACATTATATCCATCATCATCACTTGGGTCAGACCGAGTATGTTCGTCACTCTCACTACCATTTTCAAATTCAGACCTGACATACGTCATCTCAAGATTTCTTCTACCAGCTTCTTGCCACGCTAATAATCTTGCAGGGTCAGCCTTTGGGGCTTGCCTTCTTATTGTAAAATAATCAGATGACAACAAAAATCCATCATCAGAATGTTTTTCTTTGGTGCCTCTAGGATGGCTGCTATTTTCATTTACAGCTCGATCCGTAGAAGCAGATTGTGAACCTTTCCTTGTCATTTGAACTACCTTTGCAACGCTTTCACAATCTTCTCTATTTATATACACCTTGGGCATATGAAGATCAATCCCCTGATAAACAAGATCAAGAAGCTCTCGCTTACAATCAAATGTATATTTTTGCTTACCACGACTAAAACAAAGCTCAAATTTCAGTTTTGTCATCTTAAATGTCAGTCCTTTAGCTGGGTCATCATCATGTAAAGGCATGTGCTTTATACAAGTTGGAGTTGAGTCAAGACGAAACATAAATTCTGTCATCACCTTGTCCATTGCCAGATTGCCTGACCTTGGAATTCTTGGGACTCCAAAACGAGGCCAACGAGAAAAGAATCGTAATTTTTGAGGTGGGAGATAGTTCATGTTCCAGAATTTTATAAGCCAAGCAAAATCGTGTGGACCAACATTTACTGTTGGTGAATCAACTGAAACATTTCCTGACTTAAGAGAATCATAGGGAGCTCCATTAAAGACAGCACTATCTATCATACCGGAGGATTGTGATTGATTCCCAGCCTGAGGAAGAGCAGGTCTAAGAGACAGATTCCACCGCAGAGAGAGTGAAGTAGATCTAAAAGGATCAAAAACTTTTTCTCGTGGCATACCTTCATTGGGAAGAGCAAACAAATAATGGTTTAGTGGGTGTCCAGAATCACATTCCCAATCCATAGTAACCTCAAGTGTAAAGGCTGGGGCCTCTAAGAAAACACCACACTGACCAGCTGGAGGTTTTAAGCTACAATTCTTTAGCAAACTCTCCAAACTGCTAGTTAAAATTTTGAAGTCTTTTGCAGAAACATAAACACGACCATCCGACTGCTGCATTTCCATATGACCAGAAGTAATCTGCAGTTTGTCTGAATTTTCATAAGGATCAGTAGTAGCAAGAACATTCCATCTGGTCTCAGAAAAGAACAGTGTAATATTTCCGTGAATATAGTGCCTCATTTCATCCCACCATGGCAAGCTCTTTTCTTTCTTTGGGGGTTGAATATCCGCAATTGGGTTCCTAATGCTAAGATGAGCCCTCCGAAGAGCCACAGTAAAAGCATAGCTCACATCAGCAAAAGCTGGTTCGAAACCCACTCCAAACGAGATTTCTCCTTTTTGAAAATGTAAGGGTAAATCTGAAAATGTTTTCATTGGTGGGGTTGTCCCAGTAACCGAACGAAGCATGCGCACTTTCCTCCATCTCCCAATGAAGACATTCTGATACATTTGAGGCTGAAAACATGTTGCCTGCAACAAAAAATGATCATTATAATTTTCAAGGCAAAAGAGTGCAATCATAACAACAAAGCCATGGAAAATTACACAACGAAATAAACTTCACCACATTACGTAGTGAATAGACAGGATGTAGGTGGTGTCTGCATGTATTGGTGGTTGATGCTTAGAACAGAATCATTTCTATCACCAATTTCACAAATGAACCATAGTCACTAAAGTGAATGCCTTGATCGCCTTAGGCAAGGTGCAAGGTTCAGTCGCCTCTTGAAGGTCAGACGAGGCAATGTCGAATAAGCTACCCAAGGCAACTACCTAGGAAAGGTAATGAAAGTGAGCAACTAACTATTCCAGCCCAGATCGGAAGCATTCCATCCTAAATCTGATTAATTTTATCCCAGTTCTGGTTGTCAATCATCTATATATACACAATCCAAGTATACAGCCTAGGTCGCCTTGAAACAGAAACCCCAACAAAAGCTTTGCAATGGCCAAAGGACGCTTGATTAGTGTCTAACACTACAGACTTGCACATACTTGGCCACCAGCACCTCTACATCTGGTTAATTTTGTGAACTTGTTTTCATGCATTGCAACCAACGATAACAGGCTACTGAAAATTGTTTACAGAATACTATTCTTGATTGTTCTTTGATTGCCATTGTGTTTGACTTTCACTCGCACACCTCTCGGCTTTCACCTTTTAGCAAAGTTGCAACAAACTCTTCATTAACACTAGCACAAGTGAAAAACATTTATACTAAACAAATATATCAAACAAATGGCCTCTTTCCAAGGGAGGAGGGAGAGGGGGTGAGAGCAAACTTCTATAAGATGGTAAAGTGGACTTAAATGAAAAGGAGGAGAGGCAATTTCATACTAACCTGCTGAGCCATCACAATTCGACCTTCACATTTACCAGAAGTTCCAGCAAAAAGCGGACATGTATAGTCTCTTATCCGAACCACAAGAGTGCCAGTACGCAAAATAATGTTACTTCCATAGAGTCGGGAGAATGGTATATTATGCTCTAACGAGACTGGATCAAGCTTCTGTACAACCTCAATCATACCTGCCTCGCCACCCTCAATAGCTGTCAAGCTTAAATCAAGCTCTGTTGCGGATATTGAAAAAAGTGAGGTTCTGGAACTGCTAGGCTTGAAACCAGACTGAAACCCTTCCTTGCAGGCACCTGAACCTTCTGCAGGCGCACGACTTTGGCAAGCCTGATAATAAGACTGGAATGACTGCTTATGAATTTCATCACGCAGTTTCTGCATAGCTGACCCATCATGCACATCAATCTCATTTCCATTGAAATGAAGCTTGCCGTCATGAGTAGATTCGTCTGCATCAGCAATTCCAGGAGATTGCCCTTCTCTGGAAATAAGCTCTTCAAGGAAGTTCAAGCGAACAGCTAATTCACGGGCTTCATTCTTCATCAGATGATAGTGTTCATCAAGCCATCCCTGTAACGGTTCTTCCTCGATATCCACAGTTAGCTTACGTATACAAAATTTCACGCATCCAAATTTTGTTGCACTAGGCTTTTTGGGCTTTGTGCTTTCTTTCTTAATTGGAAATATCAACTTAGTTTTTGCAGCGGTTACGAGCTTTAAAGCTCGCAACATTTCCTCAACAGAATCATCAATGGCACGTAACTGCAACCTGAATGGCATGCAAACATGGACATCAAGGGCTTGAATCACCCAATCCCATTTAGAAGCATCAGTATTTGAGGCAACAGGGATGCGAGAAATTTGCATCCTACTACTTTTGAATATCCTCGCTTCATTGAAACTGAGCATTAGTCCTTCAAGAAGTACACCTATCCGGGCATTCTCAGAAAAAATTGACTGAACTTGAACCATGGCATCAACCCCATCTCCAACCTCGGCATATATACTTAGCATTTCAATATCAATTGCGAAAACAGAATCCTTCTTCTTGTGTTGCTTTTCAGATTGTACTGGTTCTATAGAAGTCTCATTCTTCTGTTCGCCATCTCTCGAACTATTAATGCCCTTCTCAAGTTCATCATCCAGTTTCTGACGATGCACCAATTGCTTCAAGTGCAAAACAAGCTCAAATAACGCTATATGCACGTCAGGCTCCCACCTGACTGTAATGTCTGTAGCACTAAAGAGTGAGCACACAGCTACCTCCTTGAGACCACCAGATCGGCGGACAAATTTGGCATTTTGCATGTCAAACAATGATATCTTTGTGCCTGGTGTATTGTCTTCCAAGTACTCCTGATATGCAGATCTGGCTCTTTCAAGCTCCACTTGCGTGGATTGTTTCTCCTTGTTCATGCACAAATTGAAATGGAAAATATCCAGAGAAACAGAGTACTTTATTGCCTTGAACTCGTCTGAAACTGTGGACATGACATTTGCAGTACGTGGAGTCCCATCAGATGAGACGCTAATTACAACACGACCACCTTGTGACCCATAATTCACACGTTTGGGGTCTTCAATATCTGTGTTGTCCAATCCCACATCGCCACAGAAGCTTACAGAACACTGTTCAAGATTAAATTTTATAAGTTGAGTCCCTTTGCCAGACGGTCTGTCCAAACGCGCACCCCGGTTATGTGTAGCAGGTTTCTTAGTAGATGGGGATACACTTTTCAGTAAAGCCTTAAACGACATGGCAGTCAATAGTAGAGATTGAACTCGCTTGAATGTCAAGTACACACCCATACCACTTACATCAACAGAGAGAACTAATTTGCACTTAGGACCATCTTCTTGAAGTGAATCAGTGTCCTTTTTACCCCAATCCAAGCTAATTTTTGCAATATGCAATATGGAACTCGTGTTTGTTTCCACACCAAAAAGGCTTTCTTTCAAGGATTCTTGATATTCATCTGCCATGTGCAAATTTAATTCACCAAGTTCCATGTTTACGGCAGTGCCAGTACTTGAGATGTTGTTGGCAAAGACATGAGAGGATTGTGAGCAACCCTGCAACAAGAATCAAGATACAGTGATAAGAATAAGAGTTTGAAAAGGACTGCCCACATAACGATACAGCAGAGAGACCCGCAAAATCGCAATTAAAATCAAAAACATCTTTTGAGGAACCAGCTAATTCGAGAGATCCAATAACCTTAGTTCTCAAGGTTTTCTAAACCATTCATGTTTCATTACCACAACAGGATAACCTCAAGAATTACGATTTTCGTATCCATATAAACAAGAGAAAAATAAAAAAAAATCAAGGTTTAAGCAAGTTTCAGAGATCCAACCTACTGTTGTAAAGTATGATACAAAGAACATCATTGAGCATCAATTAAACTCTAATGTGGCTTTCAGTAAAACGATTTATAAAAAAAAAAGGAAAAAGAAAAAACATAAGCACTAAATTGATCAACCTTACAGACACATACATGTAAGTAGTAAATTTAGACAACCATTTTGACCATGGTAATATAGGCCCAGAAAAGCTCCCTTGCCACATACCAAAGAGAGACAAAATAAGCCACTTTGTGCCACACTTCTTGTGTGGAAAACTCTGAAGTTCGTTTTGGTCCATAGAACTGAAGAACAGACGAAAGAACCTCAAGTGCATAACTCATCAGCCGATCCAAACTTCTTGTGCCAAGACCCAAAGGAATAAAGCACACTCTTAATTCAAAACAAGTGGTCTAAGAGATTCAGAGCAGTCTTGCACATCATACACCTGTCTGGGGAGATCATAATGTGAAGTCTATGCACTATTGGTTCTTATTTTCTGAACAACCAAGGTTCAAGCAAAAGAAATAAAGTAATAGGCATGCAAGGTTTCCAAACAAAACTAAACATATCCAGATATGGGGACTGAATCAGATGTGATAGTAAAAAATCAACAAGAGTACAGCCCCAACCATCCAAGATCAAAATCGAATAAGTAGCTGAACGACCACAGAAGGGAATATCAAGAATATTCACCATCAGAGTCTCCAGATCATTAAGAGTACAAGATAAGTGGAAGCCCCAGGTAGCAAACACCACCAACCCCCTGACAATCTCGGATATGGGAGCGAAAGGGCCGAATAAAGACAATAGAAACAAGTGAAAACAATTGCGTTATAACTTATAAGCTTCAAATCTCCTTCATTTTTACCCCCCTCCCAAATAAAGTAGCATACAATAAAAGGGTATATAGAGAAGCATTATGATAGTAAAAATTTGACTGGTCAAATATGTTTTTTTTTGGAATGGGTAGGGATTTATATGCATTAGTACATTTTTGTCACTAGTTAACTAACATCAGAGTGTTATACCAAACTAAGATCTTGACCCATCTTTCACACGAACTCCTGCATAGGCTTAGACAAATTTAGGGTTTCCATGGCATAAGATACAGTTACCCTCAAGCCCATAGCAAACCATGCAGTTGTTAGTTATTTGCCTCAGACTCAACTGGAAAGACTAGTCCTTGTACTAGTGCCTTCTTTAGACATTAAATAGCAGCATATTCAGTATATACATACACACACATATAAATTTATCATCTTTCCTTTCGTCATTCTGGATAGCACATTATTTCAAGATAAGAAATTGACAACATTGATTTAGCAAGTTTGGTTGCCCGCTTGAAAAAGTAAATGAACAGAATGATCTATGTGAAGCTTGAGACTGCTGAAAAATCAATTGTCTCGTCTCATTCTCATAGGTTTCATCCTTACATGAGCCCTTTCTTCTTTTAGCCTCAAAACTTCGACCAAGTCTTCCCCATACAAGATGTCACTCATCAACACAAAAAGACTCAAGATATGTCATTTGGTTTACTAATTTATGGAAAGTCCACTAGACTAAACATACTTTATCTGGTTTGCTAATCTACGCCAAGTCCACCCTTCAGATATAATGGATGGATTACCTTCAAGAAGCCACAGGTAACTGCCAGATTTACTGGACCCTCAGTATCATAAATCCAGATCCCCAGTCAAAACAAGGAGCAAGTTGGAGAGTACACTTATCTTGATCTTTCTTACCTTAACGCCTGATTCCTCTTTGACACAACATGAGGTAAAGTGCATCTTGTGCATTATAGTTGTACTTTACCAACTAAATCAACCATCATATTTCTTTTTAGGGATAGAAACCAATAGTGTGTGTACTTGTTTCTCCCCTGAAACCCTTTTCAGGCCTGATAGAAGAGTCCACCATCAACCAAGTCAAATTAAGAGCTTATGGCTAATGCTCAGCACCAAATAACTCTGCTTTGTGTTTTGTCAGTGACACAAATTTAGTTGCCAGCAGTTCTCTTCTTCGTGACAAAACCCATCTACTATCCTATAATGGTTTCAGCTGATGCCCCGCAACTATATCAAATTTGGAAACCCCAATTACCTAGATTCAGATTCAGATTCGGCCGTTAGACTTCCACACAATGTTAATACTTACAACTCCCATATTAGTTGATGGTTCTTCCAATGGCAAATTAACCTAAAACTAGTCATACGTCCGTGCATTAAATGCACGGATAAATAAAGTTGACAAATCAACTAAAAATAATAGAAAAATGATCCAATAATATAGCAGATCTTCTGAAAAAAATCCTCGGACACAAATTTTGTAGTTTCATTCGTAAGGTTTCCCTTTCTCTTTTCATTGCATAATTACATAAATTGAAAATACGTTGAATATAGATGAGATAAATTGAGTTTATTTACATAATTACATAAATCAAACTACAGTACACCAAATAAAATAAGATGAGATTGCTAATGTTTAATATGTGATATAATTTGTTTTGGAGTTTTAGAGTTGGAGATTTTTTTTTACTTTTATGTGCTCCCTTTGAGCCATAATTACTGTTGTTTTTCAACTAAATTTTAGTTTGAAATAACTACGTAAAACTATTTAAATTCCACGTTTCCTTACATCAAAGTTTGTTATATTTCTTGATAATTTTATTGAATGGAGGAATATAAAAAAGAGAGACAATTTATATGGTAAATTTGGTTTTTATTTTCATAATTAGGTTGTACTCCATCCATTCCAATGAATTGTTATTTTCTGAAAAACTTTGTCTTCAAAGTAAATATTTAATTCTAAATTACTTCTTCCACACTAAAATGGTTGTTAATTTTAATAAAAGAAAAATAATTTATTTTGGAACAAAAAATTTATAAAGAAAATGAACATTCATTTTGGGATGGATGAGGCATATTAAAAAAAAATAGACACTCATTTTGGAACGGAAAAACCATAATCAATTATGGGAAGGAGGAAGTATATTAAAAGTAGATATTCATTTTGCAATTAAAAAAAAATTGAAGTACTTTCGTTGTTGGTGAGTGTTGCAATCTAAAACAAAAAAAAATGAAAAAGACTATTAATTTTTAAGAAGGCTTTTCACAATATAAAATTTCATTTTATCCTTTAAAATTATAAATTAAAAAATTAACATTTATCTTGGGACGGATGGAGTACAACTTTTTCATATATTTTGAAATAATAACATTTATACTTTGAAGTGATGAATGTTGCAATAAAAAGAAAGAAAAAAAGAAAGAAAAGAAAAGGCTAATAAATTTGTAAAGAGGGATTTAGAAAGAAAAAAAAGAGTTTCATGCATAGGAGCGATCTATGAAAATGGGTTTGGTTCAGCTTATGTGGCAATTGCCACTAGGATTATAAGTGAAAAAATAGAGCTCTATTGTTGGCCGTTCAACTTTATTTCTATTTTTCTTCTTCTAATAATTTAATTATGTTTGTTATCTTCTAGATGCTTTATTTTTAAATTTTGATTTTTAGATTTTGTATTTACAAAAATTAACTTATGAAAGATGGAGTTTATTTTTTTATTTATAGTTATGGGTGTAGTTGTGGTGTCATAATTTATTTCTGCATTTATTACATTTATAAAGAAAAGTTAAGAGAATATATTTGGTAACTACCATTAGTATAATTGTGAGAGATATTAGTAGATATGTCAATTGATTAGAACAGCCAGTTTAAAATGACAAGACGCAGTTGGGTACCTGACAGCATAAATCAATGCACCCAGAAGGAAAACCAGGAAGCAAGAGAGGATGTACCAAGTATACAAGGAAATATTCAGAGTAAGACAACAAGATAACGTCTAAATAGTAGACCACTTACATGATAAAGTGGTGAACCGCTCATATTATAGAGAACAATAGTCATCTCAGGGGATGAAACTGTACATGTCCACATAATGGCTTTAGGCTCAGTTGATTGAGCCTTTTCGGGTTTGGGGTTTTCGTCCCGAAGTACCATCTTTTTCTTCTTTGAGGAGCGCAGTTGCATCCAGGGCTTTAACCTTCCCATAATTAGGTTGCATTGGGTGCCCCCAAGTTTTACATCAATTTCTGACCTGATAGGTGAGGTGGGCTGAAAAGAAAGCATCCAAAACATGTAAATGACATGATATGCAGCAATTAATATGAAGGCTACTCATATAGCACAATGTAAAATCTTATTGTATTGTCTAAATATAACAATAAAACTATTCATCTGCAACACAACCTTGAAGATGTCACTTGTTTTGCAAAAGTACCTTGCCGTAACATCAGCTACAGAAACCTTGGTCGGTCACATAGAAATAGACATAGCTGAGATACTTATAGATGAAATCACTGATTATACTTTTGCCAAATTACATTTATAACAAAAAGGACATCCATGCAATATTAGTGGACAGTAATTTCGTAGTCTGCTATTATCTACCATCAAAGCTGCCATGTTTGCTCTACTTTATTCCATGTAGCTGATATATTATAAATAAATATACATACTAATCAGCTCCAAAGTCCTACTTTGCCTTTTTGGGATGTTACAATCAAAGAGACTATGTTAAAACATTAAGCTTTTGATTAGCTTGACTTATTATGTTTACTTCCTAGGGTGACTGTAACTGCTCTGACAATTTATTTTACAATGGTGACTAATTGAGGGACATGGAAGGTAAAAAATTCTATCACAATCTTGAACTGGAGAGCCCTAAGAACTCAATATGGTATGCATCTACTAACTAGGTAAGGAGATATGCAGTTCTGATTTCTTCCTTATTTTTCTTTTCTATAAAAAAAAATATGAAGCTTAATAAATATAAAAAAGGAAGGTCCAAGGTAGAAGGGCAAGAAGTCCACCAAAAGTAGGACAAAGGAAAGGGAATGAGCCAAGTAGAAAGACTGAGCATGGCAAAAGATGAAAGCTCCTGATCTTTTGGATGTCAGAAATGGCACGGCAGTGGAAGCATACATAGCAGACACCCACAAAGAAGCTAGATATAATACCCTAACCCTCAAGAAAATTAATGGCTGAACATTCCGGCATTCTTTTGTTCAAAGACTCCATAGAGCCGCGCAAAACTCACACTGTCAAAGGATCTTGCTACCACGAGCACCACGGCACCAATGTGAACCGAAAAGAAAGGGATGCAAGTATAGGAGGGTAAACTCATGTCTTTCCTGACTTCAGTTGTTTTTAACTGTTACCCTCAAAAGAGAGACCAAACATTCCGTGAATTTTAGCTAGAAATATTTGATCATAGGTGAAATTTCAATTAAACAGTTTTAACTTTGGAAAACATGGTGCTGTGAAGTAAAATAGCATAAGAACTGCATTTGAGTACCTGTAACGGAATGTAAACTGAAGAACTAACATCAAGCTTCAGTATCTCTACAATAGAAATGCCCGTCTCCCGAAGAAGCTACAACATAAAAGATAGATTTCGTGAAGATAATCAATAAAACCACAAACAGGAACAATAATAACAAAAGAGCTTATAGCATTAAATTTCTCGGCCATACATGAATCTCGCTGAAATCCATCTGAATATCAACACGTGTACTCTCTCCCACATCTTCAATGGATTGGGACTTGGTGGTTTTCAATTGGATGCCCATGATGTTATTCTCTACGCCAAGACCAAGCTCTTTATGTGAAAACTTCACATTCAACTTTGGCAAATTGAAGCTTACCTAATACAGAAAAGAAAAAGAGAGTCAATTAACTTCTATACCAGACTACCGGTTTTTGTGCTTGTTCATCCTATGTCATGTAAAATGAATAAAACTATACTCTGAAGCTTATGCCTTAAACTTACTACTTGAATCAGAAATGAGGAATAAGACTCTCCCAAATCTTTAACTGCTTAAAAAGGATGGCTTTTCCGAGAGTTTACCATTATAATTTGGCCACTTAGATATTAGAAGAAAAATAACTCTGTCGCTATACATAATTAAAGTAAGTGCACCAAGACACATGAAAAATAAAAATAAGATACATTTGATGGCAAACCCTATCATAGCCAGCTTGATTATTAAGTGTGAAGCAGGACACAGACAAGGAAACAATGGACTTGGATGTGAGTTATTATGTGATCACTTGGTTTATTGTTTAGAGATAAATTGATGTAATTTATGCTTTTGGACTAAATAGGCCTTAATAGTATTTAAGTTATCCTAGTCCAAGTAGGATTAGTATTAATGTTTTCCTAGTAATTACTGTATTAGTATTCTTAGTTTAAGTCGTAATAGGTAATCCTAGCCTAGACCTAGTATTAATGAAAGTAGTTTAGCCTATAAATAGTTGTATACAGCTTCAACGACATTCGAAATTCATTATGCTTCTTTATCTCTCTTAACTACTTTCTTCTTATCTTTCTTAAATTATCATATTTTCTAATCACTTCCATCATACTTCGCTTTCAATGTGCTCCTTCCATTTTTTTCTCTTTTTGATAAGAAAAGAAGTATATTAGATAAAGAGGAAGAATAAACAAGCGACGGACAAGAAGTCCATCAAAATACATAAAAAGAAAAAAAAGAAGTAAAAAGGACATTAACAATCAAGAACTAAACAATTGCAGCAGTCCAATCCCGCTTCAAATCCAAAATAGTCAATGTGGTCCTTTCTATTTCAGCTTACTCTTTATTCTGGATCAAAGATATTTCTAAGTGTGCCTTTCCTTCTCAGTTTTTTCTTTATTTTGATCCATACATAGCTTGATTAATGTGTCACTTTCTTTCTTTTTTCTGTTCTTATTTGTTTTTCAATTTTAAAGACATCCTCAAACCAACATTGAGGCCCTCAGAATCTTCTTTCATTTCCATTCCCTTCAAGTCCATCCTCTCACATTACTTAAGCAGTTCTTTTGATTATCAGCCTCTCCTAACTAGCAACCTTCCTACAGTCCTAGCACTTCTCAGCACAACACAGGTTTAGCAGTTCTCTTTGCCTAACTACAGGAAACTGTTCAGTCTTTCTTTCCCTTTTTAACAAAGTAGACAACTTTTCAGCCGAATGTTAAATTCCACTTCTATGTTAACATTGCCCACCCTAAAAGTTCCTTTCTTATAATATTTAACAAAAGAGTACATCTAAAATGAATGAAATATATATGTATATATATATTCCCCGAAATTCCCTTTATACATCTTCAACTCAAACAAATGCCTGTAAAAACTACATCAACATAAAATGGACCAAACATGTTATGTAACCAACTTATCTAAAAGATTAAGCTGTTAGAGGTGGTCAACAATGTGTATCAAGCTAAAACTATCCACCACTCCTGATCAGCAGCCACATGGGATAAGATAAACAGTATGCTTAACAAGAGAATTTTTATGTGTGCATTCGAAAAATACAAAGAGACCTTGGGTAACAAGAGCAAAGATACCATGTTAAGTAATTAACTTGTCTAAAAGCTCAAGCCTTTAAAAAGGGGGCCACTAATTTATATCAAGCATAACAAAACTCAGTACTTCCACAGGTGTAAAGAGAGTGCAAACTGAAAAGGTAACAAGGAAGAAAATGAGGAAGATGAACTATACAACCTTTTCCGGGAACATAGATGTGTATTTTGTGATAGCCAAAAGTGCTGCTTGTTTATTTTGTGGCTTTTTGCCAACCCCAGATTCAACAGTAGGCTCTAAGACTTCCCCAGTATGAGAAAGACTACCAGCTGAACTCTTCCTTTTGCGAAACAGCTCCTCATCTAAGTTCAAGGTGACTTCTCCATTCATTATGTCCAAATTTTTAACAACTACACCTGCTTCTCTGTAGCAATGACAGATAAAAACAAAAACTGAGAAGATAAAACAGCACAACCATCTTTAAACAAAATGAAGTAGGGATTTTAGAAGGCAAAAAACCACAGCTATCATTATAAAGCATAATATTCCCACTTGTAGCAATGAATAATATAAACTGCAAAACCTAAGGAAAATCAGGTCTTGATTATTGATTCACTTTTTGGTGCGAGACCGTCAAAAGCCTACACATATAGTACAAGGCATTGTTTCCTTCAACAGTCGATAATCATTCTGCAATGATGAGACATTCCTAATCATGATAGAGAATGAAGAGCATGTGTGATATCCCCCATCCCACATCGGAAAGATATGGGCATTGAGTGTGCTATATAGAAGGCCCATACATTACTACTAAGCATCAAATTATATATTGGACTTTTGGAGGTCTGTGATGGGTTGTGGTTAACCCAAATGAGGAGTTGCTTAGTGGGCCAGTGTATGATGCCTATGTGGCGGGTCGAGCTTCGGGCTCGGGTCGTTCCAATTGGTATCAGAGAGAACCCCGGCCTTAAGGCTTGCGAGTTAGCCCGGGGGTACGATCTGAGTATTGATTGCCCTTGTCAGGGACGGCATGGGCATTGAGTGTGCTATATAGAAGACCCATACACTACTACTAAGCATTAAATTATCCATTGGTTTTTTTAAGGCCTGTGATGGGCTGTGGTTAACCCAAATGAGGAGTTGCTTAGTGGGCCAGTGTATGGTGCCTGCGTAGCGGGTCGAGCTTCCGACTCTGGTCGTTACAGCATGACCGGTTACTAAATCCACTACCGCGAGAGGGGATTCTCTATTGTCTACCACAACATCAACATTACGTCAGTAACTACATACAATTAGGTTTTTGTACCAAAATGAAATTCGTTAGGAATATGCATAGCATTCCACATGATCTCAACTGCTAGAGTAGTAAAAAAAAAGGTTAAGCTATTTCCAGTATCCATATGTTTACAAGCATACGAGGAAGTACCTGAGGTGGTCAGTAAGTATGGTACCCCCTCCGTCCCAAAAAAAGAACCACACCTTCGTTTTTTCATTTGTCCCAAAAAAAATTGTCTACTTCTAGAACTAGATCATAAGCTTAAGTTCCCCCCCCCCACACACAAAAAAAATAAAATGTTCAATGGAATGTATTTTAAAGGAAATGAATAAGAAGTGCAGAACAAATGAAAGGGCAATTAAGGAAATGTCAAAAAGTGTTTAAAAGTTTGGCTTGTCACATGTGACTTCCTTTTTGGGATAAAGGGAGTAATCTTACGTCCGGCCAAATTATCTACCCCAAAAAATCTGTAAAGAAAACAACAGGAATGGAATGCACTATTAGTGAATGGCCAAAAGTGGTCACATATCTGAATTAAAATTGACATTACAGTGCTAGCAAAACTTGAAAATTACAGTTTGCACCCCAAGACTTCAGCATTAGTAAATAGCCAAGATTGGCCACATATCTGAAGATGTTGTTTGCTCATGGCGAAGTGGGAAGTTTGATATTCTGTGGTGTATTTGGAACAAAAGGGGAATGAGAATTTTTCACCACCAAGCATTGTCTTAACCACTTATCAAAAAGAGGATTCAGTTTCTCGCATCATTATACTCGGTGTCTTCAAGCGTGTGCTGGTGACATATCTCAACAGAAATCGGACAGCAGTTATCCATTAGCTACCAGTTTTGGAAGCTTTGCTAGCCATGGATGTTGTAGTTTTGACTTAGTTCTTCACATTTATTTATTTTTCCTTTGGTTCCGACTTGTCTTGTATGTTTCTCACTTTTTTCTCCTTGAGCACAGCTTGTTCACATGCTTTGTATCACACTCTCTTACTAATAAACTTTTATTTATCAGAAAATGAAAAATAGCAAGAGAATATTCGACTTATTAGAAATTATATTTAAAGAGAAGAGATAAAGAATGGAATAAATATGGAAGCCAGATACAAATGGAATCCGACAAGAAGCAAAAATAGCTACATACTTCCAGGGAACATGGTTAAATCTTATAAGATTCCAGTAATTGTTCAAAGTATTGAAATTTCGAAGGATTGAAGACAAATAAGACCTCTCCATAATAAGCATATCCTTGATGAAAACCATGACTAGAGAACAGAAACTCTATATAGGTATAGAAATTACATTACATGCAAAAAGATATATGGTTAACTTCTTTTCCTTCAGTTTTAAGACCATGTCCCAAGCAAATACAATTTTTTTCATGATGTCCTTGGCTTTCATCGTCATTTAAGAAATACATATTTTTAAGCACGGAATTAGCTTATTACAATGGATTCACAGGACAGCATACTTCAGTTTTCCAGCAATGAAATATAAGAAGGGGTAGGGGTATAAACGTTCAAAAAATTTCCCAATTTCAACAAATATTTTGGAAAGAGAATGAAAAAGAAAACCAACCTATCATGACCAAACTCACACGAGAGAGAAAATTCTTCACATATGAAAGGAGCTGAGGCCCTCTCTAGCATGGCAACGAATGTCTGGCTACCAGAAAGGTTTCCACTACTATTACAGTTCGGTGATTGATCATAGCTAACACGGGGTTCACCAAGGTGAACAATAATAGGCGAAAGGTGCAACTTAACAAACAGAGTTGGCTTAGACCCACCATCTTTAGATATATCCACTCCCAGTTCTTTAACATCAACAGTAGCTTTTGGTGTCTGCAACAATTTAATAGAAAATTAAACTCAACCCTTACGGAATGGTATAAACCAAATTTGATGAGATAAATAAACCTAGAATCATGTGCTAAAAACAATGGGAATACATTTAAACAGCAAGTCATTAACTGGTCGCCGATCAAAGATGTAATTTAACTTAGTTGTGGGAATTTCGATAAAACAAGTATAACGATGCATGCTGAAACATATGAAGACACTAAATATGTATCCAAGAAATTCCCCTTTATAAGATTTATGCAGTTCTTAGTTTCTTAGGTCAAACCTGTGTTAGTTATGATTACACCATTCCAGTTATGCCTTCCTAACAAACTGAGTGTCTTTTCCTTTGACTTGCATGAAGGGTTAGAGAGCCATGTGGGTTAGCATTCTATCCATACAAGATTCCTTAAATAAATAAATTGCAAGTTCCAAGAACTATGACTTGTCCTGTATTTTTCTTTTATCAAAAAATTTTGAGAGAAATGTTTATATGCTACAAATTTAATAAACTACAAACCTCTCGGTTAAGCCCCCAAACATGTCCTTAACATTGTTCTATTAAATCAAGCTTGCATTCTTGTCTTTTGATCTGGATAAAATCCCCTTTTAATAAAAAATATGTTTGCAAATACGCACCCTAAACATGTCCTTAACCTTGTTCTATTTGATCAAGCTTGCATTCTTATCTTCTGATCTGAATAAATTTTATTTTCTAATGAAAAAAAATGCAAATAATGCTGGTTCTCTTGTCGGTTCATACCTCTCAAAAGAAAATACTTTTGCACAAAAACTCGAGCAATAATGTGGGCAATAAAGCCACCATTTATTCATCGAACGACAATTACCTTCACAACCAAATCCGTCACGGAAACTGATATGAAACGTGCCATGTTAGCCACGACCATCCACTTTCCTCTGCCTGAGCTGTTGCGAGGCTTCCGTGACCTAGGTTTCTTTACACTTTTACTTGAAGACCTCGTAACGATTTCTAAATCGCATATCAGCACCTGAAGCTTAGGGTGGTCCCTAGAAATAAAACCAACACCAAGTTTAACCAAGGACTGCCTTAAGCTGAGTCTGATTTCTCCAACAGATATAGATTCCACAGAACCCTGAAAACAATCAGAAAAGTAAGATCATGATTACAGAGGGTAGTAAGAGCTATCAGGTGAGATATTTATACTCTCCGAGTGTTCTGTCACTGAAATCAGGCTTAGATACTGTACAGAATTTTTCAGTCAACAATAATTCAAAAGATAGCAAGAGAAGAAACAGGATGAAGGAAACCTCTATATTATGAGCACACAGCTTGTTTCATCATAAAAATAAATTGTCTGACTACGGGAAAAATTGGATCGAAGATAAGATTACACTATGTAGTCTATATGGTGAAAGTCGATTCTGTACCAGTAGGTATAGCAAACACTATTTGTACTTCATTTTGATGTGAAACTAGTGTTAGGTACATAATTACGTTGTCTAAAGAAAGTCAATGCCTTTATGTTCCTTTCTCAATAAGTTCATTAGTAACTTAGGAGTCCCTCCATCCCTAAGCAAGTATCCATATTTCACTTTAAATGGACATCTTTGAAAAAGTTGACTTTTAATCAATTTTAGTAGCAAATTTGCACAAGTACCCTTGCTCTCATCCTTATAACTTGGGGCTCATTTGGTAAGAAAGCTTGAGTGAAAACAAATTTGATACGAGAATGGAAATGAAACAAGAAAGGAGATGGAGATGGAAATGGCATTCTAGCTTTCTTCAAATACTAGTTACGCTACCAAGGAAAGACTATTACATACTTCAAGACATGGAACGATCACTCTAGATATTTCCTTGAATGGGAATTCTACGTGGGGTGAGCTTTCAAATCTTGATTACAAAAACACTCATGAAATGGACTAGCATGAGTCCCCATTCCATACGGACCAACTCCACACCAAACTACCCCTTCTAGGGTTGCAAATATCAATTGGTATATGATATTGATCAAAGGTGAATTTATTAACTTCCTTGAAATGGACAATCACACTCATTTAGGATAGGAGTACATTTTAGTACTAAGTATTAAGTATTAGAAAAATAATCCTCCCTCCATTCACGAAAGAGTATCCTTTGATGGAGCAATGGAAGAGAGACAACGGACAGCAAGACAGTCATCGATATAGATTGATATGTGGATGTTATTTAGAGCCTAAAATAGTAAAAGTAACATAAAAGATGCTCTACTTTTCAAAGTGGACACTTGTTTTGGCATCTATGAACGAGTAATAATTAAGTTATGGAAGGAGTAACTGATACTTAGTATGGAGTTGATCAACGAAGTATGTAATACTAAGAATCTACCATAAATTAGATGGTACTAGTTATAGTTGTATGATATGAGGTACAAAATAACTATAATAGAGAATCCATATCATATGAATAAGAGGGTTCATAAATGCTGCCTTTACAGAAAAATAATACAGAGTATAACATTATTACTAATAGGTTTTTTGAGGTCCAGGTGGACTTAAGCCAGCCATTTCCGGTTCACGGTATCACTGGAGTATTACCTAAGATACCCAACACTCTTCCCGATAGAATTGATAAGAACATCGTTCACAATTCACCAAGAATAATATATATAAATGGGGTGCATTCAATCGTAGATATGTATTGAAGGATTTTAGTCTGATTTCTAGAGAATTCGGGTTGCAACCCTTTCTTTGGTGCCCTCACCGACACTTATCACTTGTCCTTCCATAATGTCCCGGAAAAAAATAATCATAAAGTGTGACGATAAGGGCAGGTTCAAATTGGCAACTTATTAACATTGGTGGCACCATCTGGATACTGAAAAATCTGTTTCCTAGGAAGAAAGAAGACTCCATACAACTGGAAATCAAATTTAGAAAGTACAAGCATGAAGATGAAAACAAATAATTTCAATGCTCAAAGGTACTTGTTCAGAAAGCTCTTGCCTTATATCCCTCATAATAACTTAACAAGCCAGGGATACTATTTCATTGCAATATAGATGGTTGGAGGCCAAAAAATATTCAAGCATGCATGCTTAAAAAGATAAGGGGAATCCTGCTACTAACAAAAAAAATATAACCTTGTTGAACTTTACAACGACGTCCCTCAGACATTTCCATCCGCCGACCCGGAATCCAACAGATGCTCCCATGATTCGGCTCAAAATCCAAGCCACTAACCTGGAAGCAAATCTGAAACAATGTGTATGGTAAGCATTCTGACAATTGAAACATAATGAAAAGATGATACAATTAACAAGGTAAGGAAAATATACATATAGTAATGCTAAACTTTACATTGACACTAATAAAATCACAAGTAACATTGTAGAACTAGTCAAGCATTAAATATAAATTAGCCCTTAACTCCTATATTTTGAACAGTCTTTAACTCTCAAATGGGTAACATAATAGCAAAAATATCAAAACGAAACACGGCTACACACACACACACACACACACACACACACAAAAATGATCCAATAAAAAATCCAAGAGAATAGAGTTTAAAATTTCATACAAATTCACAAATTCAAACAGATGAAGGTCAAGTAAGCATGTTGGAAGGTCAACGGACCATGGTGCGATTGAGAGTGAAAAATACCTTTTTTACAATCTAATGAAATATGTTCAGTTCAGTCCATAATGGCTATGAAAGGTATTAGATTAAAAGAGACTTATATACAACGACGGACAAGCAGTTTATCAAAAGGAAAAACCAAAAGACCTATACTAAATTATTACAGCAGACTAATCTCGTCTCAAATTCGTCAGTGAAACTTGTGAAATCCCACAAAACCTCCTTTAGCAGATTCCAAAAAAAAAAAAAAAAAAAAAAGTCTCCCATAAGAGAGCCATCAGTAAAACACGATTTCCAAAAATTCTGGAATTTCTCTCTCGACACATGCATCATAACACTGTCGTACACTCACGTAGCAATGCCGCACACCACTGAAGGAAAAGATGATGGTGGGACTCATATGAACTCTTGCGGATCAAACACCAATTCAGAGAAATACCCATGGTAGATCGGCGAACTTGCAATCTACCATTAGTATTAAGTTCTCAAGCACAAGAGGCCATGCAAAGGCTCTCACTTTGGGAAAAAAATTGACTCTAACGGTGATGCCGCTAACGTAGTATCACCATCCAAAGAGAAAGTCAGGTTTTTAAAAAAGTTAAAATGTTAAACCAATCACATACTTTAGAGATATTGTTTCATTAGATGGTGATACCACATCAACAGTATCACCATTACACTCGAAAATTTCTCCTCAATTTACCCTTTCCTCCGCTGATAAAAGACAATAAGGGAAAAGAAAAGGGAGCAGAATATCAATCAAATGAGCTAAAGAAAGAATGACAAAATATACTCCAAAACTCTCTAAATCCAAACCTGAGAATCAATGATAGATTATTTTTTATTTTTTTATAAGAAAGATCAGATGAAAGTGTAATATAAGAAATGAAAAGGAGAGAAGCTACATCAACAGCTTCTCAATCTTTAAGGTTCTGGAATAAACCCAAGATATAGAAGTCGGATAGGCATATTATGAACTAAAGACAAACGATAGAGACTATCCTGAATTGGAACATTGCCCACCTAAACATACTCCCAAAATCTGATATGAGCCCTCATTTCCCACCTATAGACAGATTAGCGGGAAACGATGGCGAAACTGATGAATGAATTACCACGATCTCTTATGAGAAATAGAACCATCAAAGTTAGCATCCCATCCTTTACTAATCAAATCAAATTCATCATTAATTATTATCTGACACAAAGATTGTGATTCCCTAGGAAAACACTTAAGGCGTTTACTTGTAAGAAAGATGTTCCAATTGACCAAGTTCCCAATGCAAGATCACCATCCTCCTTGGGAAGACACTTTCTCCCAAGCCACTAAATGGTCCCTCCTCTCTTCACGAGAATCCTCCCATAAGAACTCCTGCGTGTGCTCAATACCCTCATCCACACTAACTGGGATCTTAAACAAGAACGTGAAATGTAAAGGAATACTAGAAAGGCATGCTCTAATAAGAGTTATATGCCCTCCACACGTAAAATACGCTCTTTCCCAACCATCAAACCTCCTTGAAATCCTCTCCACATGCTTATAAGGAACACATTCCCATGCATACTAAATTCACTAAATCAATAAATGCACTCAAAAGTAACGCATATAAATTTAATGGGAATTTCTCTATCATAAACAATGGCATGTTCAGATACAGCTATAAGGGGTGTCCAGCGGCACAACCAGATTGACAAAAAGGTAGTTTGAACAAAGGCAGATTACTCCATTGATAATAGACAATGTGATATTTTACCAATAAAAATGTTAATCAAATAAAATTTGACCCCTTTGCATTAGAGAAAAATTACAATATGTTGTAGTTTTGACCTTCACTTGTGCTTATACTCATTATGCCTAGCATGAATGGAATGGATATTCACCTTATCAATATCGCAAATCAATGATTGGGTCTGTTTGGCACCTAAAAGGGGGACTCAAATCGTACCCAACCCTTTGATTTGTCAGTATGTAGTTCTTTTGTTCCCTCAAAAGTGATGGAGTAGACACCGATTTCTCCATTAGATCCCAAGTTTAGACTCTAACATGTAACTTTCTACGTTTACAATATAACTTCACTAGCTCAAAGTTTTGGATTTATATCATATACACACATATATATATGCGTTTCTAGTTTCTGAAACCCAACGTACCTTACGCTTTGAGAAGGGGTATATCATATTTCTTCATGTCCCAACAAACGTTATCAAAACAATGCACTAAACATCCTTTAGCTACAGCTCTTGAAGACAAGTCTTTATATGCAAAAATTATGCTTGAGCTAGTTTTTAACCATTATCTTTATGCTCAAAGTTACTTTACAGAACTATGTAGAGCAGCAACTATAAACTCCACCCCTTCCAAGATAGATAATACCAATACATATATAATAAAGAATACCACACATTGACTTTACAAAGTCTTGACCACTATTCAAGTCGAAAAATACTTCCTTTCTCAAAAAGCTTGCGGTCCTGCTACTCTTTGGGTAGTTTATTAAGTTTTTAGTGCTTTTCTTTCCACACCAAATATAAACTGGGTATCAATCAAACTTAAGTGTGTTTTGCATAACTTGTAAAGCTAATAATCATATCCTCCGAAACTACTTCTTTGTTTACAACACTTGTCATCCTAACAACCACAGCGCAACAAATCTACGTCGAAAAACGATTCAAAAAAAGCTCAAATTGGCTGGTAAAAACTCAAAATAAGAGAGAGATGGGGGGGCACATATTTTAACAACAACGCCAGAAGTGTAAGATCACCTAAATCTGCTCCAACATTCATCACTCATCACATAATTTATCCTAACTGATCAAAATCACAAGCAAGAAAAAACATAAATAAATGCATAACAAGAGATAAAGATAGGTGACTAACATGAAGAGGAGCCATAATATGATGGACAGAAAGAGGAATCCGAACAAGAATTTGACCGGAGAGGCGGCCATTTTCAGATATCGCGGTGGCGTAAGACGATGATTGGAGTTAATTCATAGCTGAAATTGCATAATCTGATGCTACTACTACAACTGCACATCACTTTTTCATCATCAAAAACATGATGATAATCGAAATTACAATCAAAAAAAGCCCTGGAGGAATGGAGAATTGATCGGGAGAGACAGTTGAATCGAAGAATTGAGTGAGGGAGGGAGTGATTGTAGCGACGAAAGGTCGATCCGGTAATGTCTCTCTCTCTCTCTCTCTCTCTCTCTAAAGGGGGAAAGAGTTGAAGATGGGAATTTTTACTATTTTTGATCAGTCAAGTCGGGTTTGGGATCGGGTGTGCGAGGATGCACGGTGTGGTGCTTGCTTGATTGATTGGCTTTTGTTTTGGGTTGTACTTTGTGGGATTGTCCTTGTCTACTTGTAATTTTATTTTATTTTATTTTATTTTATTTTTTGGAACGGCAGTGCTATGCAATTTTTTTTCTCTTTGGTTTTTTATAGTCAAATACCTGCTCCTCCGTCCCAAAAAAATTTATCTCACTTTTTAAAAAAATTTTAAGTCAACCAAATGGATATGGTTAAATACAGGGACCAAAAAATATAGGAAACCAAAAAAATTATCAAAATGTCCATTTATATAAAAAAAAAAAATTCATTTCATAGTCAAATCCTATCGTACGGCATTTCACACCTAACATCGGATTTGTTGACGTTGAGAAGGAGAATAAGTTCGTCGGAATAAAGTTGACGGTCCGACGGTACGGTCCGAAGTACTTGTTCTGCATGAAACGGTTTTTCCGCCGCGGAGGGAGGATCAATCCTCTACTCTTCAACGACCGTTTCGCAGCATCGCCCGTGGCCTTGACGATTTTCTTCAGATCTCCTCATTCACCAATGAAAACCCTAGGGAGGCACTGCACGAAGTGCCGGTACTGATTTGTCTGTCTAGCGATCTCAAATTCGCCGGCGAAGTCGAGGTCGACGAAGTAACGAGGTCCGAAGACCGATTTCAATACGTCGATGAACGCATAGTTGCCGGAGGTTAGTCCGCCGGAGCTCTCCCATTTCGTCTTGCAAATAGCGGCATTGTACCCGAGATTTCGTAGATACAACATCTCGTGTATACACACACGAGACGGGCAAGGCAGGGTTAAAATTTTTCGTTCCCTGTATTTTTCGTTTCCTGTATTTAGTATTTACCCAACCAAATCGAATATCCTAACCATAGTTTAAAATAAAATTGATATCACTATATAATTTCAAAAGTTATTATTGTTTAGCCATTAAAAATATTATTAATAACAATTTTTATAATTATATTGATATTTCTATACTTTTATGTCAAAAACTTATAAAAAACGCATTTTTTTTAATCTTAACAAAAAACGTGTTTTTCACCCGTCGCGCTCGGACTCTCTCTCTACTCTCTCTCTAAACGCAAACAGAGTTCCTCACCATTGCCGGCTCCCTCAATCGTCTTCTTCATTGTTTTCTCTAATCTGGACACCAAAATCAGATCAAATCTGAACATAAAAATTCAATTAATCTCACTTAATTTAGGGTTTTTGATTTGGGGATAGTAGTGTATGAAATTGTAATTGGTTCGTTAATTACTTCCTAGTTAATTGTTCTTTGAAGAATTGTTCTACGTATTGATACCAAGAATGGTTCATTAATTACTTCCTACTTAAGATTTGTAAGATTTTTGGTTCGTTAATTACTTCCTACTTGTGTTCTTGGATATTCCCCTCTATTCAAAATGTGATTCTCCTTGTTATGGATGAATTATTTACCCTGTTCCTAATCTGTTTAAACTTGTTTCGTGAACCGATCCATGTGTTTTGAAGTGCCATCCATGTGTTTTCAAATGCCGGTCCATGTGTTTTTGAATGTCGATTAGTTCCAATTTTAATTCCAATTTCGAGATGCCGATCCATGTGTTTTGAAGTGCCGGTCCATGTATTTTCAAATGCCGGTTCATGTGTTTTTGAATGCCGGTGCTTGTGTTTTTGAGAGCCAACAAAAATAATTACCGGTGTTTTTAGTGCCGGTGTATGTGTTTTGAGTGCCGGTGTTTGTGTTTTCAAATGTCGGTCCATGTGTTTTTGAATGCCGGTGTAAAAAAGTGCTAGTGCATGTATATTAAGTGACTTTATAAACTAACACCGGCACTTGGTTACACTAACACCGGCACTTTGTTACACTAACACCTGGCACTTTGTTAAACTAACACCGGCACTTGTTTTACACTAACACCAAAGCACTTTGATACACTAACACCGGCACTTTATTACACTAACACCGACACTTTTTTACACCGGCACCGGCACTTTGTTACACATGCATCGGCACTAAGTTTCGGACAAAGAGAGCTTTTAACTTCAAATTAAACCCTTTATCCACACCATTGAAGGACATTCTGTTTATCCAACGAAAAACGAAGAGCTATGGAATCAAATCACGAGATATCTCCAATTAATTATGTACCAATCAATAAAGTACCAATCAATTATGTAACGGCAATTGACAATGGACATTAATGGCGGAACTAGGGCATGAATTGTAGGTTACAAAATACTCAAACTGAGTGAACGCCGGAGAACGATCGGATCTTGGGATGGCCAGAGAAGATGATCGGAGCTTGGGATGGCACGAATTTGTAATATTAACACCGGCATTTATCATGGTTGCCAGTAATTACAAAAATGCCATCGTTTGTTTTGAAAACACGTTTTTCCTTATCTTAAGAAAAAACTAGTTTTTTATAAGACCAACTCTACTTTTATAGAATTAAAGTCAAAAGATCAATTAAATTAACCATAAAAATTAAATCGGGATAAACTTTCAGGAACGTTATCTAGGCTTAATTCCAAAAGGCTCCTACCATATCCATTTCCCATTTAAGTACATGGAATATCACCTATCTCACATATACTCCCTTTGTCCCATGTAAGGTCGTAAACGAGTCAAGCCGAGCTGAGCCGAATTTTTGATGTTTCGAGCTCGAGCTCGTTAACTTTTAAACGAGCTCGAGCCCAGAATGCCTGTTCGAGCTCTGCTCGAATCAAGTTTCGAGCTTTTCGCGAGCTGGCTCGCAAGCTTTTCGCGAGCTGGCTCGCGAGCTTTTCGCGAGCTGCTCGAACTCGAGTAATAACGAACCGAGCTCGAGCTTCGACTTATTTTTTGAAAAAAATCTGAAATCAAACGAGCTTTATTGAGCCCTAATTCGAGTTGTAATCGAACTCGAGCCTAAACGAGCTTATATATATATATATATATATATATATATATATATATATATATATATATATATATATATATATATATATATATATATATATACTCTAAAATTCATTCGAGCTTTTAACGAGTCGAGCCCGTGTCGAGCTCAAACGAGTCGATCTCGAACAGAGCTCGTCGAACATACAAGCCGAACACGAGCCGAGCTCGAAAAAATGACGAGCTTAAAAATCGGTTCGAGCTCGAACTCGAGATCAACTCGAGCCCACTCGAACTCGAGCTTTTTCTTGAGCTGAGCCCGAGCCGAGCTCGAGCAGGCTCGTTTCGTGTAACAGCCCTAGTCCCATGTCAGTGAAAATTTATTCCTCTCACTCATTCTCTCACCTATTTTATTTTTTCATACTCACAAACACCTACTCTCACTAATTCTCTCTCCTAGTTTTTCTTAATTATTGTGCCTAATTTTTTGGTCTCGTTGGACGGAGTGAGTATATTTTAAACAAATCAAAATCTCATATAAACCCCTCACCTTCGTGTGACTAATTTTAAAATTAGGGATGACCAATTACGGTTTCGGTTTCGTTTCGAATCGCCGGTTTCATTTCGAAATCGCCGGTTCCGATTTCAGAAAAGGAGAAATCGGAACCGAACTGCGAACTTACGATTCACGGTTCCGGTTTCGAACCGGCGGTATAATGGTTTTTTTTTTAATAGAAAAAACTGTTTTAGATTTTTTTTTATTACTGAAAATATTTGCAAAAAGTTATATAAAAAAAAAGATAGAAAAAACTAAACAAATAAAAATATATAAAAGGAAAGAGAGACAGATTATCCTTTATTTTTATTTTTATTTATTTTTATTTTTTATTGACTAGGAAATAATATTTTAGACTTTTTTTATTACTGATATTTTTTACAAAATGTATATAAAAAAAGATTAAAAAAACTAAACAAATGAAAGTATATAAAAGAAAAGAGGAATGGACTACCCTTTATTATTTTTTATTAATTTTTTATTGACTAGGAAATAATATTTTAGACTTTTTTATTAATGATATTTTTTACAAAAAAGATATAAAAAAAAGATTAAAAAAAACTAAACAAATGAAAGTATATAAAATAAAACAGGGACGGGCTACCCTTTATTTATTTATTTTATTTTTTATTTTTTTATTGACTAGAAAATAATATTTTAGACTTTTTTTGTTATTGATTTTTTTTACAAAAATGTATATAAAAAAGATTAAAAAAACTAAATAAATGAAAGTATATAAAAGAAAAGAGGGACGGATTACCATTTATTTATTTTTTATTTTTTTAAAATTTTTTTATTGACTAGAAAATAATATTTTAGACTTTTTACCAGATATTTTTTTACAAAAAGGTAAATAAAAAAATATAGAAAAAAACTAAACAAATGAAAGTATATAAAATAAAAGAGAGGACGGACTACCGTTTATTTTTTATTTTTTTAAATATATTTTTATTGATTAGGGAATAATATTTTAGACTTTTTTTATTACTGGATGTTTTTACAAAAAAGGTAAATAAAAATGTTAAAAAAATTAAACAAATGAAAGTATATAAAAGAAGCAAAAATCTTGTAAAAAACGCGTTTTTTGTTAAGCTTAACAAAAAACGTGTTTTCCACCCGCGGTTCAATTTAATGGACGGTTCATATGCTTTTCCAGTCCGATTCAATTTCTCGCGGCGTAGTTGTTCAATTTGATTTTTGCTTTCGTCATTTGTGCTCTTCAATTCGATTTTTCGTCATTGTTCTTCATCAATTTCCACCGATTTACTTCATCTCCGAACTGTTTTCATTCGTATTTTTACTTCTTCTCCGACATTATGACCGATCAAATCAAAGAAATTAGGAGCAAGCATCATAACGAAGGTATGATTCTACTTATTTTCAGTCATATTTTTCTTCGATTTTTACCTATTGTTATGGATTGATGCATTGCCGCATTATATTCGTGACATTGGTACTTTAGAAAACACAAGCAAACATAAGCAACTGTTGACACTATTGAAACCCTAACAATGGCACTTTGAAACCGTTGCACTATCACATTTACTTGCAATGGCACTATCGAAACAGTTGCAATGTCACATTTACTTGCAAACATAAGCAAATGTTGGCACTATTGAAACCCTAACGCTGGCACTTTGAAACCATAACACTGGCACTTTGAAATCATAACACTGGCACTTTGAAAAAACAAATTAGATTTGCAATAACATTGAAAAAACAGATGCTGGCATATTATATTGCAAATACTGGTACTTCAAATAAGTAATATTGACACTCCAAATAACACTCACTAGCACTTCAAACAACAAAGTAAAACTGACAATCCAAACAACACTCACTAGACAACATTATAAAAAACGCTGGCACATTCAAATATTAAAACTGGCACTTCAAACCATACTAACTGGCACTTCAATAACAATAAAGTGGCTGAAGCTACAAATAAGTAACACTGGCGCTCCAAATAACATAAATTGGTACTTTAAATAAGTAATACTGGCACTCCTAATAAAATAAACTGGCACTTCAAATAACAAAGTAACACTGACACTCAAAATAACACTCACTAGACAATATTATAAAAAACACTGGCATATTCAAAAATTAAAACTGGCACTTCACTAACTGACACTTCAATAATAACAAAGTGGCTGAAGCTACAAATAAGTAACACTGGCACTCCAAATAACACAAACTAGTACTTCAAATAAGTAATACTGACACTCTAAATAACACAAACTGGCACTTCAAACAACAAAGTATTATTGACACTCCAAGCAACACTCACTGGACAATATTATAAAAAATACTGGCACATTCAAAAATTAAAATTGGCACTTCAAACCACACTAGCTGGCACTTCAATAACAAGAAAGTGGCTAAAGCTACAAATAAGTAACACGGGCACTCCAAATAACACAAACTGGTACTTAAAATAAGTAATACTGGCAATCCAAATAACGCAAACTGATACTTCAAACAACATTCACCGGAACATACATATTATAAAAAACACTGGCACATTCAAACATTAATCCTGGCAAATATAATAACAAAAACTGGCACAATCACTGGTACATATTATAAAAAACATTGGTATTGGAAAGACAATCAAAACCAATGTACTAGCATTATATAAAAAAAACTGGCATTATGAAATTGGCTTACCTGTAACGTGATTATCATCAACTTCATGCGAAATTCGATCAATTACAATAGCATTATCTCCAGTTTCATCTTTGTGCGGAATTCGATCAATTACAGTAGCGTTATCTCCAGTTTTATCTTCAAAATCACGTAAGCTCATCTTAACCTAATCAAAAATCGCTAGTATTGAATAAAATAATTAGGAATGATTGTAAATATATGGATCGATAGTCTATAATTGACAGTAAATCATATATTACCTACAGTTGAATCCTTTTAAAGAATCATGTTTTCAGTCATGCTCAGCTTTATTTGCTTTATTTAGAGTCACCCATCCAAATAGACTTCATATTTGGATATCTAATTTTGAAGAAGACAATTTAACCAACAATTATACTATGAATGTGGTGTTTAGGAAATTTTTCATAATGCGTAATTCATATCCTCTATCACTTTTTAATAATTTCTTTCTTAAATCATACTCCCTCCGTCCCATCAGACTTAGGACGTTTTGCCATTTTGGGCGTCCCACCCGACATAGGACGGCCCAAAATGGAAAGTTTATATCACTTTTATATTAAATGGGACCCACTTGTCATACTCACAACAATAATTCCATCACTATTTATCCCACTCATTCTCTCTCCTATTTAATTTTTCACACTCACAACACATCCTCCACTCATTCTCTCTCCTAATATTATAATAGTATTCCTTAATCTTCGTGTAGGGAGTGAATGTCCTAAGTCGGACGGGACGGAGGGAGTATATGAGTGTGTGCGTATGTGTTGTCTCAATGAAGATCAATACTATGGAATTGTTAGTGTTATGCCCTAAGCCTATGATTGATAGACTTATGTGTTGACATTATTTATTATATGAGATGTTTATCATTTGATTATTATATGTTTTGTATATTTGTTTATAATAATCTTTGTCCCTAATTATTGAGAGAATAATTGGTATAATTGTCAATGGATAATCATACGATGATTATATGCATAGAGATGCACATTGAAATTATGGGTACTTGTTAGAGAACAAGTGACTGGACTTGACCCGCATGAGATTTTTGTCATGGTCAAATGTCATAATTAAATCTCATAAGGTTACTTCATTTAGTCCCTAGACCTGAGATTATCATGACCTTACATATGATGAAAGTCATGTTTGATTTTAGTCAAATGGTATCTTAACACGATATCTATAAAGGCTATCTTTGGCATGATTGGATTCATGATGGGAAGGATGATAAGTCAAGATGGAATTTGTCCCTCGAAAGAGAGATGTTTTGCTTGGGCCCATCGATGAGTGATAATGATGAAAGTGTATGGTCGTACCCCAATATGATTGGAATTATCATTATACTCAAGAATCGAGAAAGCATTGAACAAAGACAAGTTGACAAGGACCATGACTTGTGTTCAATATAACATCGTGAGACAAAGGGAGAAATGGAAGTGTACCATTGGAAACGTGAACTCTTACGTTATATTATTTGGGTAGACATAATGGCTTGCTAGAGTCCGCTTATGTCTTATGAGATTCAATATGATCGAACTCATTGCCAACATAGTATAATCCTATTGGGTCACACACAACTAGAATGAATTGGTTAAACCAAAGGAAGAATGATTGAGAGTTTCTGTATATGGCAACCTTTGTCACGCGACATACCTAGCCATTTGGCAGACTATATCGCGCGACATATCTTGCCACCAGACGCGGTTGACAGCCTGATTTCCTAATTCGATTAGGAAACATATTTCATACTAGATTAGTATAAATATAAAGGTCTGTTAAACCTAATTGTCTAGTCGAAAATTTCAAGGGAAATTCATAACAAAATACTCTCAATATTCTTCAAGGTTTTGATCTAGCAATCATCAAGAAATCGTTCTTGAATTCATTCAAAGGTGTGGATACCGAAAGAGGGTCTTCGCTCGTTCATCGATCAAGGCCTAGAGTTCAAGCAAGTTGAAGAACGAAGTTTGTGATTCGAAATCACAAAATCAAATCGTTCGATAGATCAAGAACGGAAAGCAAACAAGATTGGTAAAATTCAATCTCATAGGAATTTAAATTAATTATATAGAACGGATCCTAGGGCTTCTTGGGTTTTATGTTTTTTTAATGCTTAATTCCGCTGTTCATGGACCCGTAAAATCCAACAGTGGTATCAGAGCCCCGTTCATATGGTTAAGTTTGAATTAACATGCTAGAATTAAGATATAAATTGTTTAAATGCTTATTGCATGTTTTTATATGCGATAGAATCTTGATTGTTTATGTGAAACAATGTGAAAATCGTTCTCTAATTATGATGAATTAAATCTGTAAAAGAGTTGTTTTATATGATTTAATTGCCATGTGATCTGAATTGATTGAATCTGGAAATTCTGCGAACTGGCAACCTACGTCGTGCGACATAGTTAGCCACATGTGGAAATCTGGTAATCGGGCAAGGTGTGTCACGCGACATATCTAGCCATCTGGCTGATGTTGTCACGCGACATACTTTGCCAAATTTGGGCAGTATCAGTTTGATGAACAATCTGGTCAATCTATGAATATGTTTACAATCTGATATGTTTATGTGTTAATCTGGATGCTATAAAATTGAGTTTATAAGGCTATGCTAGATTAATTCATTATTTATGCATGCTTAGTTGATTAAAATATGATTTTAATAATTATTGCGATGCATGTTTTTCTTGTTCTTACATGCTAAGAAATTTTTTATGTTTAGTTGAAACATTACATTATAGTTTCCTAATATGTTTAGATTTTGACATTAAAATTTTGAATTTTATGATTGTTTATGGAAACAAGTCATAATTACGCGAAATTTAAAAGGAAACTGATTGTTTATAAAAGGTAGTGATTATGTTGCCAAATCAGAGCTGATTTCTGATTGTGCATGTCTATGAGAGTTCTGTCGAAGGAAGAGTTGGTACTTAAGTAGTCCTTGTGGCTCACCTATCTTCCTGGGAACTTACCTGGTGCGCGATTATGACTATCTTTGCTGATATGCTTATAATCTACCTTAAAGAACCTTCATTTAACTTTTAAATTCTTTATGCCAATTCATGATTAAAACACTTGAGACCATTCGGATAGTTTTGGGTGGGCTTGCCATAACAAGGTACTTTGATTCTATTCGTATGCGAGCAAGATGAGGAAATGGTGGTTCCTATACGTTTAAAATGAATGAACTTAATTGGGTTATCAAAATGGTTTTGGACCCAAGGCATAAGATGAGATTAAAATATACCTAGACATATGATGTCTTGAATAAATCTCATAAAAGATCTAAGAGTCATATATGTGATATGATTGATATTTTCTGCCTAGTTAATTTAATTTTGAGCGGTTTGTCATAGCAAACTTGAAATTAAATTAAAGTTGAATCTTAGCCCATTAAATGTATATTATGCTAATTTGCATTGAAAGGTGTATAATTTAGTGGGAGCATTTATTTTGTATAAATGCATTGTACCTCTCATATAATATGTTTACTTATATGTGTTCATATTTTATGTGTATCTTTTTGTAGAATAAATGGCATCAAACAATAATCACTTTTCACTGTGATCTGTCCTTGAGAAGGAAAAGTTGGAAAAGAATGGTACAAACTATATGGATTGGATTCGTAGTTTGAGAATTGTTCTCAAGCAAGAGGAAAAACTGTACGTTCTCGAGTAACCTATTCCACCTGAATCTGCTGCCAATGCTACTAGGGCAGTAAGGGATCAATATCTGAAGCACAAGCGTGACTCTACAGATATTGGTTGCCTTATGCTCTCCTCCATGTGCAAGAACCTTCAGAAGGATCTTGAGCACTTGGGGACAGTTGACTTAAACAATCGACTGATGGAAATGTTCCAAGTACAAGCTAGGCAAGAAAGGTACAACACAGTTACGGTCTTGACCTCATGCAAGATGAGTGAAGGACAAGCTGTTGGTCCTCATGCTCTTAAATTGAAGGGCCACATTGAGCATCTTGAAAGGCTCGGTTTTCCAATTAGCCAAGAGTTGGCTACCGACATAATATTGAATTTATTACCCAAAAGTTTTAGTAATTTCATAATGCACTATAACATGGGTGGAATGAATAAAAACCTTTCCGAGTTAGTTCAAATGTTGAACACTGCGGAAACCAATATTGTCGAGAAGAAAACCGACCAAGTGCTAATGGTTAACAAGGGGAAGGGTTTCAAGGGTAAGGGAAAAGCAAAGGTTGCTAATCCTAAGGCAAAAGTTGCCAAACCTAAAGAGGCTTCCAAGCCTAAAGAGGCTAAACGCAAGTCTCAAGAGGACGCAGTCTTCTTCCATTGCAATGAGATTGGACATTGGAGGAGAAACTGCGCAAAATACAAGGAAGCACTAAAGAAGAGCAAAGGAGTTGCTTCGACTTCAGGTATCTTTGTTATAGATATATTCCTATCTACTTCTAGTTCTTGGGTATTGGATACCGGATATGGAACTCACATTTGCTTAAATGTGCAGGGTCTAAAGAACATAAGGATGCTTAAGGAAGGTGAAGTGGACCTACGTGTGGGGAATGGAGCAAGAGTTGCTGCATTAGCCGTAGGAACTTATGAAGTTACTTTACCTAGTGGACTAATACTTGTTTTGAACAATTGTTATTACGTTCCAGCTTTAAGTAGGAATATTATTTCGATTTCATGTTTGGATAATGAAGGTTTTAATTTTCTTATATGTGATAAGAAATTTTCCATTTACAAGAGTGATATGCATTATTATCATTGTTTCATTCAATGGCCTTTATATTCTTGATGTTGAAAATCGTGATAATGATGTCTATAACATTAACAAGAGATCTAAACCCAATGATGTAAACCACACTTACTTATGGCATTGTCGTCTTGGCCATATAAACGAGAAATGCATTTCTAAACTCCACAAAGATGGATTTTTAGACTCACATGATTATGAATCTTACGAGACATGCGAATCATGTTTACTTGGCAAGATGACCAAGGACCCATTTACCAAAACCGGTGAAAGGGCAGGCGACTTATTAGGACTCATACATACCGATGTATGTGGGCCTATGAGTAGCGATGCTAGGGGAGGATTTCGGTACTTCATAACATTCACTGATGATTATAGTAGATTTGGATATGTTTATCTAATGAAACATAAAAGTGAATCGTTTGAGATATTTCGAATATTTCAAAATGAGGTGCAAAATCAACTTGGCAAAACTATTAAGGTACTTCGATCCGATCGAGGTGGCGAATATTTGAGCCAAGAATTTGACAGTCATCTTAAGAGTTGTGGAATCGTTTCAGAACTCTCTCCACCCGGAACACCACAATGGAATGGTGTGTCTGAAAGGAGGAATAGAACTTTGTTGGACATGGTTCGTTCTATGATGAGTCAAGTTGAGCTTCCTTTATCCTTTTGGGGACATGCACTAGAAACCGCTTTCACTATAAACAGAGTTCCTACCAAATCAGTTCAAAAGACCCCATATGAGATGTGGCATGGAAGAAAACCTAGTTTGTCTTTCATGAAGATTTGGGGTTGTGATGCATATGTCAAGAAGTTAACTTCTGACAAGCTAGCACCTAAGTTTGATAAATGTGTTTTTCGTGGGATATCCTAAGGAAACCAAAGGATACTATTTCTACAACCGAAACGAGAACAAAGTGTTTGTTGCTCGAAATGGTACTTTCTTAGAAAAGGAGTTTCTTCGCAAAGGAACCAGTAGGAGTAAAATAGATCTCGAAGAAATTCGAGAACCCGAAAACAACATTGAACCAATGGTAGAGACTGAACCAAGTTCACAAGTAGTTGTGGAACCGGTTCAAGATGCACAAGTTCTTCGCCGAAGTGGTAGGTCACGATCCGAACCCGAGAGATATGGATTTCTCGTTACGAAAAGTGATGAAGTGGAGTTAATCGAAAACGATGAACCTACTTGCTATCAAGAAGCGATGTCTGCTCCTGATTCGGAAAAATGGCAAGAGGCCATGAAGTCCGAATTACAATCCATGGCTGATAATCAAGTTTGGAACTTGATTGATCCACCCGAAGGTGTAAAAACCATAGGGTGCAAATGGGTCTTCAAGAAGAAGGCCGACATGGATGGGAAGGTGCACACCTATAAGGCTAGGCTTGTAGCTAAGGGATATAGGCAGATTCATGGCATCGACTATGATGAAACCTTTTCGCCTGTAGCCATGCTTAAGTCTATTAGAATTTTAATTGCCATAGCCGCATATTATGACTATGAAATATGGCAAATGGATGTCAAAACAGCTTTCCTTAATGGGAAGTTACTTGAGGATGTATACATGATACAACCTGAAGGTTTTGTCGATCCCGTAAAATTCTAACAAGGTGTGTAAGTTGCAGAAATCCATTTATGGATTGAAGCAAGCTTTTAGGAGTTGGAATCTACGTTTTGATGAAGCAATCAAGGAGTTTGGCTTTATCAAAAACGAAGATGAACCTTGTGTATTCAAGAAAATTAGTGGGAGCGTAGCACTATTTTTGGTGTTGTATGTCGACGATATCTTACTCATTGGAAATGACATTCCTGCACTACAGATCGTCAAGTCTTGGTTAGGAAAGTGCTTTTCAATGAAAGATATGGGCGAAGCCGCATATATCCTTGGTATCAAGATCTATAGAGATAGATCCAAGAGGATGATTGGTTTAAGTCAAAGTACTTACATTGACAAGGTTCTTAGAAGATTCCAAATGGAAAATTCTAAAAGGGGAAACTTGCAAATGTTACATGGTATATCTCTTAGCAAGAATCAAAGTCCTAAGACTAATGATGAGCGAAAGAGAATGAATGGTATTCCATATGCTTCGGCAATTGGGTCTATCATGTATGCTATGTTATGTACTAGACCCGATGTCTCGTGTGCTCTAAGCATGACGAGTAGGTACCAATCGGATCCCGGCGAACCACATTGGATAGCAGTCAAGAATATCCTTAAGTACTTACGAAGAACTAAGGATGTATTCTTGGTCTTTGGAGGAATAGAAGGAGATCTTTTAGTAAAAGGCTACACAGATGCTAGCTTCCAAACCGACAAAGATGATTTCAGATCGCAGTCTGGATTTTTGTTTACGCTTAATGGAGGCACTGTGAGTTGGAAAAGTTCCAAGCAAAGTACCGTCGCTGATTCTACAACCGAAGCTGAGTACATAGCGGCATCCGATGCAGCTAAGGAAGCAGTTTGGATCAAAAAGTTCATTAGTGATTTGGAAGTCGTTCCAAGCATCAGAGATCCTATTGAACTTTACTGTGACAACAATGGTGCCATTGCACAAGCAAAGGAACCAATGTCACACCAGAGATCCAAACACATATTTCGACGTTTCCACATTATCCGAGAGATATATGAAAGGGGAGACGTAAAGATATACAGAGTAGACACTGATGACAACGTGGCAGACCCATTAAATAAGGCTCTTCCACAAGCTAAACATGATGGTCATGTTAGGTCCATGGGTATTCGATACATGGGAGATTGGGCCTAGTGCAAGTGGGAGACTGTTAGTGTTATGCCCTAGGCCTATGATTGATAGACTTATGTGTTGACATTATTTATTATATGAGATGTTTATCATTTGATTATTATATGTTTTGTATATTTGTTTATAATAATCTCCGTCCCTAATTATTGAGAGAATAATTGGTATAATTGTCAATGGATAATCATACGATGATTATATGCATAGAGATTCACATTGAAATTATGGGTACTTGTTAGAGAACAAGTGACTGGACTTGACCCGCATGAGATTTATGTCATGGTCAAATGTCATAATTAAATCTCATAAGGTTACTTCATTTAGTCCCTAGACCTGAGATTATCATGACCTTACATATGATGAAAGTCATGTTTGATTTTAGTCAAACGGTATCTTAACACGATATCTATAAAGGCTATCTTTGGCATGATCGGATTCATGATGGGAAGGATGATAAGTCAAGATGGAATTTGTCCCTCGAAAGAGAGATGTTTTGCTTGGGCCCCTCGATGAGTGATAATGATGAAAGTGTATGGACATACCCCAATATGATTGGAATTATCATTATACTCAAGAATCGAGAAAGCATTGAACAAAGACAAGTTGACAAGGACCATGACTTGTGTTCAATATAACATCGTGAGACAAAGGGAGAAATGGAAGTGTACCATTGGAAACGTGAACTCTTACGTTATATTATTTGGGTAGACATAATGGCTTGCTAGAGTCCGCTTATGTCTTATGAGATTCGATATGATCGAACTCATTGCCAACATAGTATAATCCTATTGGGTCACACACAACTAGAATGAATTGGTTAAACCAAAGGAAGAATGATTGAGAGTTTCTGTATATGGCAACCTTTGTCATGCGACATACCTAGCCATTTGGCAGACTATATCGCGCGACATATCTTGCCACCAGACGCGGTTGACAGCCTGGTTTCCTAATTCGATTAGGAAACATATTTCATACTAGATTAGTATAAATATAAAGGTCTGTTAAACCTAATTGTCTAGCCGAAAATTTCAAGGGAAATTCATAACAAAATACTCTCAATATTCTTCAAGGTTTTGATCTAGCAATCATCAAGAAATCGTTCTTGAATTCATTCAAAGGTGTGGATACCGAAAGAGGGTCTTCGCTCGTTCATCGATCAAGGCCTAGAGTTCAAGCAAGTTGAAGAACGAAGTTTGTGATTCGAAATCACAAAATCAAATCGTTCGATAGATCAAGAACGGAAAGCAAACAAGATTGGTAAAATTCTATCTCATAGGAATTTAAATTAATTGTATAGAACGGATCCTAGGGCTTCTTGGGTTTTATGTTTTTTTAATGCTTAATTCCGCTGCGCATGGACCCGTAAAATCCAACAGGAATTTCTTAAGTATTGTTTACAAATGTATATCAACCAATTTAATTTGTACCGTTGTTTCTTTATTTACTTATTTTTTTAAATTCCTTTTCATTCTTAACTATAAAATTTTATATATCGCCGTGCATCGCACGGGTGATACACTAGTGAAGAAGAAAAAGAAGATGATGATGATGATGTGACGACGCGCTACGGTGGAGGAGGTGGGAAAATAGAGAAATTGAAGGAGTTTTATTCGTCTTCTCAGAGGATATTGTTGGTTAAATTGAAGATGCTTAGTCATTGCCACGTGGGATGGAAGATGTCAGGTAGGTGCCAGCTCAAACGAAGTTAACATTGAGTTTAACGCCTGTCAAATGAAGGGACTACATCATCCTTAAAACGTTAGGTTATGGATTATTAAGTAAAAAAAATTGTTCACTACTAAAAGGTAAAACTTAAAGTATTTTAAGTACTAAAAAGGTACTTTTCTCGCCAGATAAGAAACCATATGGAGAACCTTATAAATGGGATGGAGAGGGGTTAAATGTCATCGAGGAAGAGTCAGAATTGAACCGAATGGAGACAGAAAGTGAGAAATGAATAGATAGAGATAGAAACTGAGAGTGCGTAATGATGGGAGGGGAGTAGTGTTTTGTTCGAGGGAATCAAGAGTATTTTTGGGATTAAACACTATTTTACCTAGAGATGACCAAACCAGAACCGTAACCGGCCCGAAACCGTTGAACCGCCAGGAACCGAAATCGATCGAAACCGGAACCACCTAGAACCGGAACCGTTTGAAATCGTAACCGGAGGTTTGGTGATTCGGTTCCGGTTTCTACTTTTGAAAAATCGTGAACTGCCTGAACCGCCTGAGCCGGAATCAAAACCGTTGAACCGTTGTCAAAACCGTCTAATTCGTCAGAAATTTCGTTAGATTTTTCGGCATATAGCCGTTAGAGTATGGGTGTTAGTGGTTTGGTCCAAATCGCGGTTCGGAATCGAACCAAACCAAACCACGCAGTTTAGTTCGGTTTTCAATCAATAGTGGTTTGGTTCGATTCCAAAAATTGTCAAACCGTGTGGTTCGATTTGGTCTGCGATCTGGACCCCCAAACCATGGTTCGAGACCGCGAGACCGAACCACCAAACCGAACCAATAAACCAAACTATCAAACCGTTCATTATTAACCGTTGATATTCATATATTTCATCTTCACCTCACATTTAGATTTGAAAACCTCTAATTCTATACATGGGATTTAGCCCATAACCTTTTTTTCTTTTGGTTAATCTTCCTGTAATAATGTTAATTCACTTTTTAATACATACCATTACAAGTACTCAAATGGGTTGTTGTTATCATAAACATTGAAGCACAATTTCATTTAAATTTTGAATCTCTTCTGTATGCTATGTCTAGAAAATTCAAACAAACATTACAATAAATTGTGTAGTCTGAAACCATGTTCTAATTAATAGTTTATCCCGTGTTCTATTTCATGGTTAGAACTGTGGTTTAAACCGTAATTCGAACCAAACCATGGTAATTTGGTTCGGTTCGGTTTGATTTTTTTCATGATTCGGTTCGATTTGAGATTTTTTCGAACCGATGACCAATGGTTCGGTCCATAAATTGGTATAAACCGAAACAAACCGAACCATTTACACCCCTACGTTAGAGTATGGGGTAAAATAATATTTTTGTTTTTCTAACATATTTTCTCAACTATAAATACCACCCCTTCCCTCACAATTTTTTCACACAAACTCCCTTAACTCTCTCTTAAATTTCTTTAACGAATTTCGTTAAGTTTTTTTATTCTGAAACTCAAATCATAAACTAACTCTCATTTGTTCAAGTTTTAGGGTAAAATGTATATAAGAGGTATATGTATAAGATTGAGTGGTTCGGTTTAGAGGTATATATGGGATTTAGGTATATGATTTAGGGGGTTACAGTATGGGGTATATGGTTAATGTAGGTGAATTAGAGTTTAGGATATGCAGTAAAGTTGTGATTTAAGGTTTAGGGTATGTAGTATAGTTGTGATTTAAGGTTTAGGGTATATGATATATATGAGAATAATGTAGATTAATTAGGGTAATTTAGAGTATATAGTATATGATTTATATTTAATTATTAGGGTATAGGTATATGTGAGATTAATGTAGATGAATTAGGGTTTAGGGTATGAAGTATATGATTTAGATTTAAGGTTTAGGCTATATGGTATATATGGGATTTAGGTAGATTAAATAAGATTTGGGGTATGGGGTATGAAGTATGAAGTACATGATTTAGATTTAAGGTTTAGGGTATATGGTTAATATAGATTAATTAGGGTTTAGGGTATGAAATATATCATTTAGATTTAAGGCTTTGGGTATATGGTATATATGAGATATATGTAGATGAATTAGGATATGGGGTATGAATTATATGATTTATATTTAAGGTTAAGGGTATAGGGTATATACGACATTTAGGTATATGATTTAGGTTTAATTTATTAGATTTTCACCAACATCCCCTCTTTTGCCCATACAATTAGAACCTTCAACAATCAAAACAAACAACATTTATGTACTTAAATAGAAGAAGGAAAATGGGCTTGAGGGGGAGAAAGAAAGAGTACTTAGGGAAGGAGATCGAAGTCGGCAATACCGGGAAATTAGAGCATCCTCTTCACAATCCCTAGCGGATGACAAATCTTTACACAATTGTCCTCTCCCTTCGATCGCTATACGGACGGTCGATTAGTACAACGATTGAAAGTCATTTAGTAAAGTAACTTAAAAATTACAACACCGAATCAACAATATAGAAAAAAAAGCCTTTTACATACACGTGTGTCAGTGAGGGATTTGGACATGGGAGAGGTCATACAGAAGACGACTATGGCATTGATTCAGACTCATGGGCTCCCTCTTATCCGCCATTTCAGATCCCAGTTCTTCTCCGATTGAAACCGAAAGAGGTCTGATTGAAGGGGGATGAGAAAGAAGAAGGTGGGGAAATTCATATTTTACTTCTTTGAGTTTCAAACTGTGTCTCAGAGATAAGCGGAAAAAAAAAGGGAAAGAGTAAACACGTGTAGTACATCCGAACACATGTCAAAATATTTCAACCAAAAATTATACTCCTACACACGCAACCCTCCACGCCTGAATCAATCAACTGATTTCCAGAAAAACAGCGGCTTGTTCTCAATACCACCATTAACCAAAAAATAAAAAAGGTAACGAATATTTAGTTTCCATTTTCATCAACGTTGAAAGTGACATGTTTAGGCGCCATATTGCCATTTTTAGAAAGGCTTGTGCTTTTAGAAAGTGGCTAAAATGGAAATTTGGAGCCCAAAAATGTCACTATCAAGGGGCTAAAAATGAAAATTGATTGAACACGTGGTTTTAGCAAATGATTTTGGCAAATGGTTTTGGAACATGGGTGAAGAGAAAGTGGAAAAATGATCTATACTACTCACACTCTTTGAAAACTTTTGGAAATGTGCAATTTTTTTTCTTTTTCATTAATTAATCAACACTAGGTGTCTAGACAATCTATACTATATTAAAAGCAAGAAAGTGGCCAAAATGGAAATTTGGGGCCCAAAAATGTCACTATCAAGGGGCTAAAAATGGAAATTGATTCAACACATGGTTTTAACAAATTGTTTTGGAACATGGGTGAAGAGAAAGTGGGAAAATGATCTACTATATACTACTCACACTCTTTGAAAACTTTTGGAAATGTGCATTTTTTTTTCTTTTTCATTAATTAATCAACACTAGGTGTCTAGATTAGGTTGTAATATTTGAATATTTTCTTATTATTTCTTTAAAAAATAATTGTTTAATGAGCTTTAAAATCTATTGTTTTTAATTCAGAAAAATTGAAAAAAATACTTCATTTTCAGTCTAATAAACTCATCTATCTATACTATATTAAAAGCAAGAAAGTGCCCAAAATGAAAATTTGGAGTCCAAAAATGTCACTATCAAAGGGCTAAAAATAAAAATTGATTCAACACGTGGTTTTTGCAAATGGTTTTGGCAAATGGTTTTGGAACATGGGTGAAGAGAAAGTGAAAAAATGATCTATACTACTCACTCTTTGAAAACTTTTGGAAATGTGTAATTTTTTTTCTTTTTCATTAATTGATCAATACTAGGTGTCTAGACTAGGTTATAATATTTGAATGTTTTCTAATTATTTCTTTAAAAAATAATTATTTAATGAGCTTTAAAATTTATTGTTTTTAATTCCGAAAAATAAAAAAATAATACTTTATTTTTAGTCTAATAAACTCATCTATCTTCTATACTATATTAAAAGCAAGAAAGTGGCCAAAATAAAAATTTGGAGCCCAAAAATGTCACTATCAAGGGGCTAAAAATAGAAATTAATTCAACACATGATTTTAGCAAATGATTTTGGAACATGGGTGAAGACAAAGTGAAAAAATAATCTATACTACTCACACTCTTTGAAAACTTTTGGAAATGTGCATTTTTTTCTTTTTTATTAATTAATCAACACTAGGTGTCTAGACTAGGTTGCAATATTTGAATGTTTTCTAATTATTTTTTTAAAAAATAATTGTTTTAATTTAGAAAAATTGAAAAAAATACTTAATTTTTAGTATAATAAACTAATTAAAAATTTATAATCTAAATATATATTCTTAAATTTTAGACTAAATTTATTGTTTTCTAATTATTAATTAATAACTGTTTTTTTATAAACGATAATTTTTAAATTTAGAAGTGGATATTTAATTTATTTTTTTTCACTTTTAGTCTAAAATTTAAGAATATATGTTTATATTATAACTACTTTTCTTATGTTTACGAGAGAGATGATCATTAGTTAGATATTTTTTTATTTTACGTTTGTCAAAAAAAGAAGAAGATTTTATTTTTTAAAAAAATAAAAAATTGAAGAACGTGAAGATAATATAGGTGACTTTAGGGAGGGTCGAGGGGGGTAAGGGATCTTTTGGAGGCAAAAATTGTGTACTTTTTATTTAAAAAAATAAATTTATTATGTTATATAGTAATTACTATTAATGCATGTTTGTAGGCTTATAGATCCGAATTATCTATACTATATTAAAAGCAAGAAAGTGGCCAAAATGGAAATTTGGCACTCAAAACATCAACATCAAGTGGTTAAATATGGAAATCTGTCAAGGATATTTTAACATTTACGTTAGTGGCATAAATGTAGATATTAGACATTGAAATTGACGTGAGGGACTCTGATTGGGGATTGATTGGCGCGTGTCATACACGCACTGACAGAGACGCGTGTGTGACAGGAAACCTTTTTTTTTTTAATGGCGACACTTGACTTCTTTTGATTGGATGCTTGAATTTACGAATTCTCCCCCCCCCCCCAAATTCTTTGACCTCAATTATTTTATAATAAATTAATTAAAAAAAATCACCAAAATTCATAATTTTTTTCTCTACAATTAGAGACTTTTTCATTTGATTCGGACACAGGAAAAAAACTCTATTTTTTTAAATATAAATTTTCTAATTAACTATGTAAATTTTCCTTTTTAAATTTTCAATATACTTTAAGATTAAATGCATTAAGTGTAAAGTATTTTTTTTTAATTATAAATGATATTGATATTGATAGTAATAATAAGTACTCCCTTCGTCCCAGACCAAGAGTTCTAGGGGAGCATTTCACGGTTTTTAAGAAAATTTTAAAAAAATAAATAAATAATTGAAAGTGGGTAGAAGATTAGAGGAGAGAGAATGTAAAAGTTAAAAATATTTAATAGGAGAGAGAATGAGTAGGAGAAATAATAAGTTAATGAATGGTTTTTTTGTAGGAGAGAGAATGAGTGGGAGGAATATTAAGTTAATGATTGGTTTTTTTGTAAATATGTTAAAATTATAAGGGTATAATGAATGGTTTTTTTGTAAATATATAAACATTATGAGAGTATAAATGTCTGAAACACTGTTCACATATTTCCATTTATGGAATGAGACTCTTGATCTGGGATGGACCAAAAGGAAAAATAGGACTCTTGATCTAGGACGGAGGGAGTATTTTTTTAATTATAAATGATATTGATAGTAATAATAATAATTATACTAACCATAAAAATAAAGAGTATAGAATAAAATACAAGTGGTGGGGTCTAGGGTGATTAATATGAAATAAAAATAAAGAATATAAAATAAAATTATTATACTATCCATTTGAAAAAATTTAGTATTTATAAAGACCAATATTGGGAAAGGTGGGCATCATTTTTAAAATTTTGACTGAAGTGCATGTCAATATTCTAAAAAATAAAGATAGTATGAATTGATATTTTGAAAGAGGGAGAAGAATAAGTGGGTTGAGCTTGATGAAGGAGTGGATTGTTTGGGAAAAAAATTTTCATTTAACACAATTGTTAGGTTTTTTTTTTTTTTCGATTTTGATTTCTCTTCTGAAAATTAAATAAGTTAAATTGGAAATGAATATCATAATTATGTTCATGATGAGTTAATGTAAATAAATATGATATTTATGTATTATTACTATTGTTCGTATACTAATAAATGATATTTTTTTACAAAATTAATTATTTGGTTGTTACATTATTGGAATGATGTTTTTCTGAATTGTGATATATATATATATAGAGAGTTGAAATTAAATATCTCTACATATATAAAGTTTCAATCATTCGAAATAAAAAAATATTTACTTATTTATTTATTTAAGTCACTATTAGATTTATACATAATATATTTTTCTTTTCAAATGATTAAGATAATTATGTATGTATAATTGATTAAGTGGGGAAGAGATATGAAATATTTTAGGGGTGAAATAAGATTACTTTGTACATATATTAAGAAGATAAAGTCTATTACGTGATGTTTTTTTTTTTCTTTAATTGATTGTAATAATCTTTGTTTACAAAATTAATTATTTGGTTGTTATATTGATGGAAGGATGTTTTTTTGAATTGTGACATATATATATATATATATATATATATATATATATATATATATATATATATATATATATATATATATATATATATATATATATAGTTGAAATTATATATCTCTACATACACAGAGTTTCAATCATTCGAAATAAAAAATATTTACTTATTTATTTATTTAAGTCACTATTAAATTTATACATAATATATTTTTCTTTTCATAGATAATTATGTATGTATAATTGATTAAGTGGGGAAGAGATATGAAATATTTTAGGGGTGAAATGAGATTACTCTGTGCATATATTAAGAAGATAAAGTCTATTAGGTGATATTTTTTTTTCCTTTAATTGATTGTAATAATCTTTGTTGTAAGTTAAAAGATAGAACTACTATTGATGTTTGAGTTGAGCTTTCGACGTTTGTGTAGTGTCATCTATTATATTATTGTGAATACAATTTATTTGTCGTTTGATAAAGAAAATTATTAACAAAAAGTGGATATAATTTTTCAGTAATATATGTGAGATGAGGGACGCATTTGCAAATTTTAGGGAGATAGATGAATTTGTGATAGGTGAATGTGGGTGGGTATGGGAGGGGGAGAAATGTGAAGTTAACAATTTAATATTTTCACCTTCTTTTTATTAACATTTCTCCATATATAAAGGTGCAATCATTTAAAAGAAAACTTTATTTATTTAATTATTTAAGTCATTATTAGATTTAGCCATAATTTATTTTTCTACATGGGTAAAGTTGTAATATTTTGAATATGTTACAAAGAAATTGAATCTTTTAATTTACGAAATAAAAATTGGTGTTTACCGGGGATGGGAAAATTGGGGTTTTTGATTGTCTAAAAAATTGGGTTTCTTTTTCCGTTTATTATTTCTAAACTAATACGGATTTGTTTAATATGTTGTATTTAATGTCTTTAAGTATTTTCGATTCAAGATGTTATTTGGTTAAGGGAAATTGTTTACATAGTCGTATTCTTTGTTGTTCTCCGTGTTATTTCTCCTCTATTTACGCTAAATATCACTATCCCATATTACATTATTTAACTTTAATGTGTGTGTTAATCTTAACATAAAATGCTAGCATTGATCACACATTTTATATAATTTAACAAATCAAATGTCTACTTTATAAATAACTTTATCCATAAGCCAAAATCTAGGGAGAAACGCGTTTCTCCATAAGTTATGGAGAAACGGGTATTCAGAACCTTTTGAAAGGATATCCAGAAATTTTGTATTGGCCATGACCTTGGCCATGGCCTTGGCTTGGGCAATTCTGGATATCAATATTAAATGTTCTGGATATCCAGAACTCTTTGAAAGTGATATCCAGAACCTTTTGAAAGGATATCCAGAACCTTTTGAAAGGCTTCTAAATATCAATATTAAATGTTCTGGATATCCAGGAACTCTTTGAAAGTGATATCCAGAATCTATTTAAGTTGATATCCAGAAAGTTGGTATGTGTTGGTCCCATTCTAACATAACTTCTGGATATCATGATCAAAGGGTTCTGGATATCCAGAACCTTTGAGACTGATTTCCAGAACCTTTGGAAAAACACGTTCTTCATAACTTATGGAGAAACGCGTTTCTCCGGAGACTTACTCTATCCATAAATATATTTTTTAACATTGTGTTTTCACATTTTTAGGATGCTTGTAAATAAAAATAAATAGACATTCATTTCGAAACAAATTGAGTATTATTTCATTTAAGATTTACTTATTGGTCAAACGATCCAATTTAAAATACCATAAATATTATTAGGGATTATGAAAAACACCTTTATCAAGAAAGGTTTTAATTGAATCATTTTTGTCTTGACCCACTACTTTGTAATTTCTTAGGTTAACTTAACAAAGTGTATATTAAGATTATCCTAATAATTGTAATATATCTTAAATATTTTTCTTATCTTTGTTATCTCTACCAAAGACTAATATAATATTTGACAATGAATATAGGTTAATGTAATTTTTACCATTAATCACATTATATAATAATTATAACATTTGTAGACAAGTTTGTCAATTTCTTCAAAAGAGAAGAATATCGATTTGTGAATAATGCTAGATTTTCATTATTTGTTGTAATATATGACACAAAATGCAAGTGACACTTGTCATCTTGAGAGAAATGCAATCCTCTATAAAATGGCAACCGCTCTATTCATTTTTAACACAAACTCAATTCATTGTCTAGCAAAGATGAGTGGTAAACATTTCTTTCTTTTATTCTTTGGGGTTGTGGTTATTGTGACTCCAACAATTGCAAGAGTGTTAATTCCTGTCAATGTAGAAGAAAATGATAATGTGGCACTCGAGGAAGAAGATCCTCCAATACAATCTAGTCAACTCTATGACGATATTCAAGTTTCTTCTTCAGAGATATCAGAATTAGCTGAAGAAGAACTCGAATATGAGCACAATCATCATTCACATAAACCACAACATAAGAGACATCACAAGCATCATGCTCCAGCGCCAAAAGTTGCTGAACATAATCACAATCATAAGCATCATCCACACAAGTCACATCATAAGAAGCACCATAAGTGTCATGCTCCCGCACCAGAAGTTTCTGAAGCACTATACGCACAACCACAAAATCAAGAAGATCAAGAACAAGATGATCAAGTTTCTTTTGAATCAACCGAAGAACATGAATCCGGACATGAGCATAATCACAAGCATAAACATCATCCACACAAGAAACACCATAAGGAACATCACAAGCGTCATGCTCCAGCACCAGAAGGTGTTGCTGAAGTGCCATATGCAACATTGGCAGAACAAGATGATCAATTTTCTTTTGAATCATTTGAAGAACTTGAATTCAAGCACGAGAATAAGCACAAGCATAAGGAGCATCCACATAAGCGACATCATAAGAAACACCACAAACATCATGCTCCAGCACCTGAAATCGACGGAGCACCAAATTCACCACCACCACCAGAATATGATACACTATAGTCAAATGTGTTTCTTGTTTAAATGTAGTCATCTTATAAAATAAGTTATTGATTACATAGTTTTGATTCAAGTAAGTATAAAACTTTTGATTTTTCTATAGTTAGATTTGCTATACTCTTTATATGATGGAAACTTATTTCATTAATTGGTTTCACATTTATATCGATTGAAAATTTATCTCGATTTAAGAGGTAATATATCCGTTTTGAAAACTAATTTTAACAAAATATATATCACTCCTTTGGTTTTATGGTTGAAAATATTCATGTCATATCAATTAAAGTAATTTCAAGTTCAGGGAGAGGCTATTGCCATTATACACTATACATACGAGCAAATGACAAATAAGGGCCTAAAATTTAGGGGTAGTTCGTACGATAGGGTCTAAAGTTCTAAAACTCGTAGAAATGGCCATAAAGATAGGGAAAACAAGCACTTAAGGGATTTTGACAGAAATGCTTGACTTTCCCATTAAATCAGCACGTGTCATGCACATTTTGACTTAGTTGAAATTAATGTTACTATTTTAGTGGTAAAATGAATATTTTAACTTTAAAGGACTAAAAGTAAATTCTTCACTAATATGTAATTCACTAATTTTTTTTTTTGAAAACCTATTTCACTAGATTAGTTTTTTTTTAAAATATTTCACTAAATTATAATTTTTTTGAAAAAAATTAAGAACCCAAATAAAGGTGATTTCCATAATCCCAAATAATATTTATTGACTTTTGAATTTTATCTTTTAAGCAATAAGTAAATCTAAAATGAAAATAATAATCAATTTTTCTCTAAATGAATTTCTATTCAGTTTTATTTACAAGTGTTTTTAAAATGTTAAAATATATTACCAAATATTATAAATATTCTTGTATTCACTTCTAAACTTTTATTTTGCTCGTATAGAATGAAATGTGAAGAGATAATAGTAAAAAAAAATAGGGACAAAGTTATTTATAAAGTAGACATTTGATTTGGAACATTTAAAAAAAAACAGACATTAAATTTGAGACAAAGGGATTACTAATTTCATCTTAAATTAAGTGTGATACTTTATTTTTTGGTCATCTTAACTGAACTTTGGATAATTTATATGTAAATATAACTATATTCATGAAAACTAAATAAAATTAATGATCATATTTTTAATGTGCATTAATATATATTTTTATTATGAAATTGGTTATTATTTTTAAATGTAAATGATTAAAATTATACTTGTAAATACTAAAATATATGCTTTTCCTTTGGGAATGGATCTCTTAATTAACTCGTGCTAGGACTCAAGTTATCATTTTTGGCGAAGTCAAGACTTATAATCCATGGGGATTTCTAACAAAAAGGACATAAGATATGAATATAGTTTTTGGCGTAACCGTGTTTATAACATCAAACTGAAAGTTTTAATTAGTTAAATACCATTTGCTCAAAAAAAATCTCAAAAAAATATTAGTTAAATACCAGCAAATATAATACTTACTAAGTCCTAGAAGATTGTTATACTTTGACTTTGATTGTCAATTTTACTGAACTTAAAATAAATATTAATATAATTATCAGAATAAATTTTTAATAAATTGTATTCAATTCACCATCAATAATACTATCATAATATTATAGAATTTTATTATAATAATTATATGAAGATAGGTCAAACATCAATTAAATTGATCATTTAAAGCAAAGTGACAGTATTTTAAGCGTATATATCGACACTACAATAATTATTATGTTTTTGGAAAAACACTGTAATAATTATTTATCCACTATATTTATCAAATTTTATAAATTACATTATGACACAATTTCCCTTTGAAAGAAATCAATTATATTAAAAATTACTTATTAACTACATCCATTAATATTTATTACAATTGTATAGATTTTTGTTATTTTTTATTGATCTCCAAAATAAATCATTTTATTCATGTTAAGATGAACATATGATTTTTATGCAAGAAATCAAACACATATGAAATTGTTGATAGGAAAAATATTTTATTTTTCATCAAGTTCTTTTAAATGCAAGAAATTAGGTATCTTCATTTATTTATATTATATTTTTGTCTCAATTAAAGATAAGTGAAAAGAGAAAGAAAAAAATGATTTATCCCAAAAATATATAAGTATTGGCGAATCTAGGATAGTCTACAACATGTTTGGTAAAACAATAAAAAAAGGCTCCGGAAATACAGAGTTGACAATGTAGTGCGGAAAATATTAAGATGCTGAAATTTAGAAATTGATTTTATTTTACAATGAAAAACCACATACATCTGAATTTATTCAAAGTTCTAATTAATCACTAAAAAATTATTTGAATTAATATATGTGCTGTAAAATAAAGTCGCCACAACACCATTATTATGATTAAAATTATATTTTTAACGTGTTTATATAACTAAAATATTTTTTTAATATATAACTAAAGTCAATTCTAAAAACTTGACATTTACAAATGAGTTTGTAACAAATTATTTTATTTGTTGTAATTCATGGATGAAGGAATAGTCTCAGTTTTTCTCACTTGAATTTATTTTCATTAGTTTCCATTAGTCTCAAACAAATAGTTTTATTTTCTAAAAATAATTAACTTATCATTTATCAAAATATTATAAGTTCAATTATTCGACTACTTTATTTAAGACAAACAAAATAAAACTTGAATTCTCATTGGTACTCCCTTTATTTCAAAACAGATTTCATGTTGAATATTTTGGTTAACTTGCTAAATTTTGACAAAAAATGAAGAAAACTTAATTAAGTTACCCTGTTAAAAATATTAAAATTATTTTCAATATGAGAACAATTACATTTTAATAACTCTTTGATAACAAGTAAATTCTATGGGAAAAAATATTATTTCAACAAAAGAAAGTAAGAATAAATAAATAAATAAATAAATAAATAAAGGGAAAATTACAACTTGGTTACCCATGTTTTGCCAATAGCTGCAATATAGTTTCCAACAGTGTAATTTTTGCAAATCGCTAGCCAACATTTTCATTTTATTGCAATCTAATGAAAAATTAGTTAAAAGCTAACTTTATTTTAAAAAAAAAATGTCATGCGCCACGCACATGTTTAATAAGGGCAAAAATGACAATTCATCATCATCATCAAATACCCTTCTTCTCCGGTAAACTTCTCGAAAAGCAGGCCCATTCCTATCTCTTCCGTTCGTTATCGTCGGCGCCTCCCTTGCTTCATCTTCTATAACGCAGGCCCCATGCATCTGATAACGTCCACTAATGTGAGTAATTCCTCTCACTCTCTTCCACTATTCCACCCTATTACCTTCATCTATTCCCAATTTCTATATTCAAATCACAAGCCTTTGGCGAAACCCAAAACCCACCATTGTTGTCCTACAAAGCACTCAAAGCTTTGAAAATACAACCCATTTTCATCAATGGTGGTGCGAAAATTAGATTAACATCAAAATTTGAGCTTGTGTGTTGAGTATTCAAACTAAAAATTGAAATTAAGATAATGGTTGAAAAATGCTAAATAATGTTGGTTGCGTCTTAGATGGTGAGGTGTGGTGATTTCATCGGAGATGGAGAGTGGAGGTGATTTTGCTTGATTTTATTACATTATAAATGTTATATAGCTTAGTGATTTTAATTGGGTTTGTTGTTCAAATGTATAATGATTTTGCTTAGTGGTGGTTGAAATGGTGGTAGGTGGTGAAATGGTGGTGGTTAAAGATGAAAGAGTTGGGAGAAGGGGTATTGGGCTATAGGGAGGAGTGGTGGGGGTTTATTTATGGAGTAGAGAAAGTCTGATATATCATGTGAATTATCGTTTTTGCCCATAAAAAATATGTGTATGACACATGACTGAAATTATTTAACGAAAGTTAATTTAACTGAATTTACATTGGCAAAACATGGGTAATCAGGTTGAAATTTGCCCATAAATAAATAAAGAGATAATTGCAAATAAAACCTTGTACAAGTTTTTATTGCAATCTAAAACTTCAACATAAGTAAATTGCATAAAAAACCTTCTACCAAGATATTTATTGCAATTTAAACCTTCATCCAATTAGCTATTTTAATATTTGACCAAACAAAAAATAATTATTCCCCTAAATACTTGAATAGAATGTGTGTGTTAATCTTAACATAAAATGCTAGCATTGATTACACATTTTATATAATTTAACAAATCAAATGTCTACTTTATAAATAACTTTATCCATAAATATATTTTTTAACATTGTGTTTTCACATTTTTAGGATGCTTGTAAATAAAAATAAATAGACATTCATTTCGAAACAAATTGAGTATTATTTCATTTAAGATTTACTTATTGGTCAAAAGATCCAATTTAAAATACAATAAATATTATTAGGGATTATGAAAAACACCTTTATCAAGAAAGGTTTTAATTGAATCCTTTTTGTTTTGACCCGCTACTTTATAAGTTCTTAGGTTAACTTAACAAAGTGTATATTAAGATTATCCTAATAATTGTAATATATCTTAAATATTTTTCTTATCTTTGTTATCTCTACCAAAGACTAATATAATATTTGACAATGAATATAGGTTAATGTAATTTTTATCATTAATCACATTATATAATAATTATAACATTTGTAGACAAGTTTGTCAATTTCTTCAAAAGAGAAGAATATCGATTTGTGAATAATGCTAGATTTTCATTATTTGTTGTAATATATGACACAAAATGCAAGTGACACTTGTCATCTTGAGAGAAATGCAATCCTCCTATAAAATGACAACCACTCTATTCATTTTTATCACAAACTCAATTCATTGTCTAACAAAGATGAGTGGTAAACATTTCTTTCTTTTATTCTTTGGGGTTGTGGTTATTGTGACTCCAACAATTGCAAGAGTGTTAAATCCTGTCAATGTAGAAGAAAATGATAATGTGGCACTCGAGGAAGAAGATCCTCCAATAAAATCTAGTCAACTTTATGACGATATTCAAGTTTCTTCTTCAGAGATATCAGAATTAGCCGAAGAAGAACTCGAATATGAGCACAATCATCATTCACATAAACCACATCATAAGAGACATCACAAGCATCATGCTCCAGCGCCAAAAGTTGCTGAACATAATCACAAGCATAAGAATCATCCACACAAGTCACATCATAAGAAGCACCATAAGCGTCATGCACCCGCACCAGAAGTTTCTGAAGCACCATACGCACAACCACAAAATCAAGAAGATCAAGAACAAGATGATCAAGTTTCTTTTGAATCAACCGAAGAACATGAATCCGGACATGAGCATAATCACAAGCATAAACATCATCAACACAAGAAACACCATAAGGAACATCACAAGCATCATGCTCCAGCACCAGAAGGTGTTGCTGAAGTGCCATATGCAACATTGGCAGAACAAGATGATCAAGAACAAGATGATCAATTTTCTTTTGAATCATTTTAAGAACTTGAATTCAAGCATGAGAATAAGCATAAGCATAAGGAACATCCACATAAGCGACATCATAAGAAACACCACAAACATCATGCCCCAGCACCTGAAATCGACGGAGCACCAAATTCACCACCACCACCAGAATATGATACACTATAGTCAAATGTGTTCCTTGTTTAAATGTAGTCATCTTATAAAATAAGTTATTGATTACATAATTTTGATTCAAGTAAGTATAAAACTTTTGATTTTTCTATAGTTAGATTTGCTATACTCTTTATATGATGGAAACTTATTTCATTAATTGGTTTCACATTTATATCGATTGAAAATTTATCTCGATTTAAGAGGTAATATATCCGTTTTGAAAACTAATTTTAACAAAATATATATCACTCTTTTGGTTTTATGGTTGAAAATATTCATGTCATATCAATTAAAGTAATTTCAAGTTCAGGGAGAGGCTATTGCCATTTTACATTATACATACGAGCAAATGACAAATAAGGGCCTAAAATTTAGGGGTAGTTCGTACGATAGGGTCTAAAGTTCTAAAACTCGTAGAAACGGGCATAAAGATAGGGAAAACAAGCAATTAAGGGATTTTGACAGAAATGCTTGACTTTCCTGTTAAATCAGCACGTGTCATGCACATTTGGACTTAGTTGAAATTAATGTTACTATTTTAGGGGTAAAATGAATATTTTAACTTTAAAGGACCAAAAGTAATTTCTTCACTAGTATTTAATTCACTAAATTATTATTTTTTTTGAAAAAACTATTTCACTAGATTAGTTTTTTTTTCTTAATATTTCACTTAATTATAATTTTTTTGAAAAAAATTAAGAACCCAAATAAAGGTGATTTCCATAATCCCAAATAATATTTCTTGACTTTTGAATTTTATCTTTTAAGCAATAATCTATAATTATATAATAGCCCAAGTGAAACAAGCACATTCACTAAAAATAGAAATTTGGGCACCAAAATTGTGAGCTGGAAATAGTAACTTTCATTCTATCATTTCTAGCATGTTTATTTCTTGAGCCAAAAAAATAATCATTACTAACTGTTGGCTGGATCAGGTTTGAGCATTAACAGTGTCTGGAAAATGACACTATACTTATTACAAACCTGCTTTATAATATATTAACTACCTTCTCGAAAATATCAAAGGGAATTCCTACAGTTTATTCGATTTAACAATTTTATGGAAAAGAGAACTATAATAATAAAAATGTACTACAAAGCTTTGAAATAATGGTTTAAATATTACATATTCGTTTTTCTTTTCCAAAGGAAATTCTTATGTTTTTTCTCTGGAAAAGAGAACTTTAAATAAAAATTGCAGCCCATAAACTCGGGAATATGAAAGGTTTCTTCCTTCACTTTATAAAGTCTCTTTCCTTCCAACTTCATTCATTTTCCATTATTTTGCATACAAATGTACTCAAACCCATATACTCACAAGCAAAATAACTAAGGAAACAATGTCTTTGTCTGCTACATACTATCTTCAAGGACATTCGAAAGGAGAGAAAAATTTGGTTAATTAAAGTGAGGGTATTCCATCTGTCAACGAAGTGAACCTTCCTCCTTCCCCTACTTGAGTTGCTTATTGTTGATGTTGAGGTTAGAAATCAGTTATTATGTGTTCTTTTTCTTCTGTATTAATAGCAATATAATATGTCTCCTTTCTTTTCAATCTAAGTCAGAGTAAGGACACATACACACACAAGCACACGAACCGGTTAAAGAAGGTTAACAGTTACGCTGAAAAAATAAATATTCTATCATGTATATCATTACGTATAACTTTTTTGCTCTAGAAAGTATGTATCTTTCCTGAAATGATTACTTATCAATAAAAATTAGTATGTGTGTGTTTTTCCTGGTAAATATAATAATCTTTGCTACTGTTAGTTTCAAGAAAAACGACTTTTGTGTACTGCATTAAAATGGATCTTAGAGCAACTTGATGATGACCACAAAAGCAAATTCAAATTGAAAAAGAAGTTAGCCTTTTGTAGTGCAATATTTACTATAACTGCAATAAAAATTACCAATATAAATTTGTCTTCATGCATGCTAAGTAAACACCATTTGTGTTTTTTGTTATAAATCTAACTATTAGTTTATTAGTTTCAAGGGACTCGGCTTTTATTTTTGTGTTGCATTAAGAAGAATCTTAGAGTTACTTGATAATGTGAAAGTGTCTTTGCTTGCGCTGTTACATGTTGCATCCATGACATTTGCTACTACAACATCTTATCATCTTATTGCAGATATTCTCATTCAGTTAGTGATAATGAAAAGAGTCCAGTAATGGGGTGAAAAGCAGAATTCAGTCAATGGAGGATACAACTACACAAAACATTGTTCAAGATTTTGGATCTGCAACTAAAATGTTGGTCAAGGAAGGAAAAACAATCAAGATTGAGAAGGAGTGATAATGACAATATTTGGACATTTGATCTTTTTGCTTTGGGGAAAGGATTATTAGGATAATTATTATTAAGACTTATCTTTAAGTACTTAAAGTTTGTTATGATTTTTTCTATTTTATGTGATCAGATTCTTGTTTGCTTTTTTGAATGATCTCAGAATTACTATTTGTTGCATGATCATTAAATCCAAAAACGATGTCATTAACATTATCATCAATTTATGGGAAAATCACTTTCTTAACAATTATTATTTTTATCTTTATGTATAATTTTATACATAGGTAATTTCTTAAAATTTTAACTTTCTTTGAAATAGTTTTTTATTCGTGCGTTTAACGCACGGGTGTAGCACTAGTTTAATCTAAAATGAAAATAATAATCAATTTTTCTCTAAATGAATTTCTATTCAGTTTTATTTACAAGTGTTTTGAAAATGTTAAAATATATTACCAAATATTATAAATATTCTTGTATTCACTTCTAAACTTTTATTTTTGCTTGTATAGAATGAAATGTGAAGAGATAATAGTAAAAAAAAAATAGGGACAAAGTTATTTTTAAAGTAGACATTTGATTTGGAACATTTAAAAAAAACAGACATTAAATTTGAGACAAAGGGATTACTAATTTCATCTTAAATTAAGTGTGATACTTTATTTTTTGGTCATCTTAACTGAACTTTGGATAATTTATATGTAAATATAACTATATTCATGAAAACTAAATAAAATTAATGATCATATTTGTGCATTAATATATATTTTTATTATGAAATTGGTTATTATTTTTAAATGTAAATGATTAAAATTATACTTGTAAATACTAAAATATATGCTTTTCCTTTGGGAATGGATCTCTTAATTAACTCGTGCTAGGACTCAAGTTATCATTTTTAGCGAAGTCAAGACTTATAATCCATGGGGATTTCTAACAAAAAGGACATAAGATATGAATATAGTTTTTGGTGTAACCGTGTTTATAACATCAAACTGAAAGTTTTAATTAGTTAAATACCATTTGCTCAAAAAAAATCTCAAAAAAATATTAGTTAAATACCAACAAATATAATACTTACTAAGTCCTAGAAGATTGTTATACTTTGACTTTGATTGTCAATTTTACTGAACTTAAAATCAATATTAATATAATTATCAGAATAAATTTTTAATAAATTGTATTTAATTCACCATCAATAATACAATCATAACATTATAGAATTTTATTATAATAATTATATGAAGATAGGTCAAACATCAATTAAATTGATCATTTAAAGCAAAGTGACAGTATTTTAAGCGCAGATATTGACACTACAATAATTATTATGTTTTTGAAAAAACACTGTAATAATTATTTATCCACTATATTTATTAAATTTTATAAATTACATTATGACACAATTTCCCTTAGAAAGAAATCAATTATATTAAAAATTACTTATTAACTACATCCATTAATATTTATTACAATTGTATTGATTTTTGCTATTTTTTATTGATCTCCAAAATAAATCATTTTATTTATGTTAAGATAAACATATTCTTTTTTTATGCAAGAAATCAAACACATATGAAATTGTTGATAGGAAAAATATTTTATTTTTCATCAAGTTCTTTTTGCAAGAAATTAGGTATCTTCATTTATTTATATTATATTTTTGTCTCAATTAAAGATAAGTGAAAAGAGAAAGAAAAAAATGATTTATCCCAAAAATATATAAGTATTGGAGAATCTAGGATAGTCTACAACATGTTTGGTAAAACTATAAAAAAAGGCTCCGGAAATACATAGTTGACAATATAGTGCGGAAAATATTAAGATGCTGAAATTTAGAAATTGATTTTATTTTACAATGAAAAATCACATACATCTGAATTTATTCAAAGTTCTAATTAATCACTAAAAAATTATTTGAATTAATGTATGTGTTGTAAAATAAAGTCGCCACAACACCATTATTATGATTAAAATTATATTTTTATCTTGTTTATATAACTAAAATATTTTTTTAATATATAACTAAAGTCAATTCTAAAAACTTTACATTTACAAATGAGTTTGTAACAAATTATTTTATTTGTTGTAATTCATGGATGAAGAAATAGTCTCAATTTTTCTCACTTGAATTTATTTTCATTAGTCTCAAATAAATAGTTTTATTTTCTAAAAATAATTAACTTATCATTTATCAAAATATTATATCTTCAATTATCCGACTACTTTATTTAAGACAAACAAAATAAAACTTGAATTCTCATTCGTGCTCCCTTTATTTCAAAACAGATTTCATGTTGAATATTTTGGTTAACTTGCTAAATTTTGACAAAAAATGAAGAAAACTTAATTAAGTTACCCTATTAAAAATATTAAAATTATTTTCAATATGAGAACAATTACATTTTAATAACTCTTTGATAACATGTAAATTCTATGGGAAAAAAATATTATTTCAACAAAAGAAAGTAAGAATAAATAAATAAATAAATAAATAAATAAATAATGGGCAAAAGACAACTTGGTTACCCATGTTTTGCCAATAGCTGCAATATAGTTTTCAACAGTGTAATTTTTGCAAATCACTGGCCAACATTTTCATTTTATTGCAATCTAATGAAAAATTAGTTAAAAGCTAACTTTATTTAAAAAAAAATGTCATGTGGCACGCACATGTTTAATAAGGGCAAAAATGACAATTCATCATCATCATCAAATACCCTTCTTCTCCGGTACACTTCTCGAAAAGCAGGCCCGTTCCTATCTCTTCTGTTCGTTATCGTCGGCGCCTCCCTTGCTTCATCTTCTATAACGCAGGCCCCATGCATCTGCTAACGTCCACTAATGTGAGTAATTCCTCTCACTCTCTTCCATTATTCCACCCTATTACCTTCATCTATTCCCAATTTCTATATTCAAATCACAAGCCTTTGGCAAAACCCAAAACCCACCATTGTTGTCCTACAAAGCACTCAAAGCTTTGAAAATACAACCCATATTCATCAATGGTGGTGCGAAAATTAGATTAACATCAGAATTGAGCTTGTGTGTTGAGTATTCATACTAAAAATTGAAATTAAGATAATGGTTGAAAAATGCTAAATAATGTTAGTTGCGGCTTAGATGGTGAGGTGTGGTGATTTCGTCGGAGATGGAGAGTGGAAGTGATTTTGCTTGATTTTATTACATTATAAATGTTACATAGCTTAGTGATTTTAATTGGGTTTGTTGTTCAAATGTATAATGATTTTGCTTAGTGTAGTTGAAATGGTGGTGGTTGAAATGGTGGTAGGTGGTGAAATGGTGGTGGTTGAAGATGAAAGAGTTGGGAGAAGGGGTATTGGGCTACAGGGAAGAGTGGTGGGGGTTTATTTATGGGGTAGAGAAAGTCTAATATATCATGTGAATTATCGTTTTTGCCCCTAAAAAACATGTGTATGACACATGACTGAAATTATTTAACGAAAGTTAATTTAACTGAATTTACATTGGCAAAACATGGGTAATCAGGTTGAAATTTGCCCATAAATAAATAAAGAGATAATTGCAAATAAAACCTTGTACAAGTTTTTATTGCAATCTAAAACTTCAACATAAGTAAATTGCATAAAAAACCTTCTACCAAGATATTTATTGCAATTTAAACCTTCATCCAATTAGCTATTTTAATATTTGACCAAACAAAAAATAATTATTCCCCTGAATACTTGAATAGAATGTGTGTGTTAAGCTTAACATAAAATGCTAGCATTGATTACACATTTTATATAATTTAACAAATCAAATGTCTACTTTATAAATAACTTATCCATAAATATATTTTTTAACATTGTGTTTTCACATTTTTAGGATGCTTGTAAATAATAATAAATAGACATTCATTTCGAAACAAATTGAGTATTATTTCATTTAAGATTTACTTATGATTTTTTTTTTAAAATATTCCTTTTTAAATTAATATTTACCTAAATGACTCAAGGGAAAATTTATGTACCAAAATGACCATTTTTTGAGAAGTCGGCATTGGCATTGCCGTTTTTACCTTGAAGTCGGCATTACCAATGCTGACTTTAGTCAGTCTAAAGTCAACTGGCGTTAATTGTCAAGGGCGTTAATTGCATTAACCAGGATTTTGGATTAAGAGAAGTCGGCATTGGCAATACCGACTTCAACTAGGGTTTTAGTGAAGTCGGCATTGGCAATGCCGATTTCAGGCCATCATAAATTCCCCTCACAGCCTCTTCTTTCTCATTCTTTCATAATAACCATTTCTCCTTTCATAACCATTTCTCCGTCCATTTCAATTTCAGAGCTCACATTCTTCAATATTTTGTGAATTAAGCATTATTTAAGGTACATTTTATTCTTTTTTATATATTTTTATTTGTATAATGTGATTTTAAACTAGAGTTATTTGTTGTTTTTTTATATGTTTTGACTGTCGAATGAATTGATAAATTTTGATTTGTATAATGTGATTTGTTGCTTTTTTATATATTTTGATTGTTGAATTATTTTGTTTAGGGAAAAATATGAGTGGACTTCCACTTATTTTCATGTGCTACTGGGGAGGTGATGATGGACACCCGTTTGGAGATAGTAATCTTGAACAGGGGCCGAAATTTCCACTTAGGGCAAAAACTCGTTGGAGTTACAAAAAATTGATTAGGAAGTTATATAAGAAAATTGATATAGATCCAAGGGATATTAAGTTGAAAGTTATTTGTAGATATCCTCATATTATGGGCAATGGGTTTGCAAATTACATTCCGCTTGAAGTCGAAGATGATATGTGTGTGAAAGTCATGTTTGATGTTTCTGCTCAATTAGGTGGGATTGGTAGCTTGCAGTTGTATATTATCATGGATTTTAGACTTGATAATAATGTGCGTTCTGATGAGGTTGAAACACGTGAGGAGCCGATACAAAATGATAACTATCTTGAGAGAGATGATTTTGGTTTTGAAACACATTGGGAAGAGGAAAGGGAAGTGGAACCGGAGTTGGAAGCAGAAGTGGAAGTGGAAGGGGAAGCGGAAGAGGTAGAGGAAAGTGAAAACGATGATGATTCAGATTATGAAAGTCATATCCTTGCAGTAAGTTACGATGCGATTCTGGATATGAAGATTGTTCGAGTGCAACTGATAACGAGAATGAGGGTGATGATGGGGAAGGTGGTGATGTAGGAGCACAGATGATTACTTTTCAAGGTGAACCGCAAAATCAAATGTATGGGAGAGGAGACTATCAATTTTACCGTGATATTGGTGAAGGGTCAGAGAATTATGATAATACTGAATACAAGTTTGCCGAATGGAATGCGGAGAAGGATGGAATCGCTAAAGGTATTCGCTTCTCAGACAAGATTGATGTGCAGTACCAGATAAAGAAGTACCATATTAAGAAGAATCTGAGGTTCAAGGTGAGAAAGAGCACACCGCAAAAGTGGACTATTGAGTGTTTGGTGAAACAGTTCCCCTGCAATTTCTATGTCAATGTGAGTCTGAAGAAGGGTGGGTACTGGGAAGTAACTAAGTACAAGGGTCCACATTCTTGCTTGGCTTCAGATGTTAGCGGCGATCATCCTAATTTAGATGCTAAGTTTATAGGACGAGAAGTTTTCGATCTTGTCAAGGCTGATCCAGAGTACAAGATTAAGCTTATCATGATAAATATAAAATCAGATCACGGTAAGGATGTTTCATATCGGAAGGCATGGTGTGGTAAACAAAAAGCCATCGCTCAAGCATATGGGGACTGGGAAGAATCTTATAGAAAGTTGCCACGTTTGTTAGCAGCTATTCAAAAGTGGAACCCTTCAACGATTGTGGAGTTTTCTAATCGTCTGGCCGGTCCTCCAGGTTCGTTTGACCGTGTGTTCTGGGCATTTGGCCCTTGTTTGGAAAGCATTCTCTCATTGCCGTCCTGTCATTTCTGTTGATGGCACATTCTTGCATGGAAGATATAAAGGGGTAATACTTATTGCTATGGGTGTCGATGCGAATGATAGTTTACTTCCACTTGCTTTTGCTCTTGTTGAAAAAGAAGACCATGAAAACTGGTCTTGGTTCTTACATCTTCTTTGCAGACATGTTATTAGGGCTCGTGAAGTTTGTTTGATATCTGATCGCCACAATGGGATCCTTGCCACTATTGGAGAAAATGGTTGGCCACGAACTGTTGTGCACAGGTGGTGCATGTTGCATTTACGAGCTAATTTCCTTTACACTCATAAGGGTGTTGGCTTAAAAGATCTTTTTTGGCGTGCTGTTAGCGCCACCCAGGACCGAAAGATGAAAAATTACTTGGCTCGATTCGTATAATCAATCGCGAGGCGCTTAAATGGTTTGAGTTGTTGGATGCTAAAAAGTGGTCAATGGCGCATGATGGTGGATATAGGTACGGCATTAAGACTACCAATTTGTCTGAGGTTTTTAATGGTGTGATGAAAGGAGCACGAGGGATGCCTATTTCGGGTATTGTTGAGATGGCCTTCTATAGGTGTGTGGAATACTTTCAAAATAGACTCTCGATATCAATAAGGGCTTTAGGGGGTATCCTGGTAACCCCAATATAAATGCTAGGCGCAATTCCACCCAAAGGGTCCAACAAAAATATGACTTCAACTTGAAGAAGGCCGGCTATCATAGTGTTAGGAGGTTTAACAATACTCCAGTAGGTGTTTATCAAGTTACAACTGGGCGACGCGGTGAAAGGGGTGGAAGGATTCAAGTGGTGGAATTGGGTCCTCGAGCATGCACTTGTGGTAAATGGGTGCAATATCATTACCCTTGTTCGCATGCTCTTGCCTGCTTCAAAGCCCAACATATTGATGGTTTGAATTTTGTTGATCCCTTTTACAGTCTTGAGGCGTACCACAATACATGGAGGGGCACTTTTAATCCGATCCATGACGAGGCTTACTGGAATGTAGATCATCTTGTCCCAAGTTTTTATCCTAACCCAATGCACCGGCGTGATAAGAAGCAAGGAAGACCTAAATCAAGGCGGATTAGAAATAGGATGGATTGGCAGGTGGAGAAAAGGAAGTTTCGTTGCGGGATATGCAAGGGAGAAGGTCACACTAAAAGAAGATGTCCAACTCTTAGGGTGGAGGATTAAATGTTATTTTCTAGTACTTGTAATATGTTTTGTTTAACTATTTGTGAATGTTTGTTTTATTTGAACTTTGAACTTGTAATATATTTAAGTATTCGTAGATGTTATTTGAACTTTGAACTTGTAATATATTTAACTATTTGTGAATGTTATTTTATTAAGTGTTTGAAAAAATGATGACATAATATTCGTTTTTACTCGATAAAAATTACTAAATCCAGTGACCACATCCCGGTCACATAGGAAAATATTACATAAACATAAATAAATAAATTCAGTGACCACATCCCGGTCACATAGGAAAATATTACATAAATAAATAAATCCAGTGACCACATCCCGGTCACATAGGAAAATATTACATAAATAAATAAAGTTAGTGGCCACATCCCGGCCACATAGGAAATCTTACATAAAATCACAAAAAATAAATATTGTCAAGTTAGTGGCCACATCCCGGCCACATAGGAAATCTTACATAAAATCACAAAAAATAAATATTGTCAAGTTACATGTCCAATAACAGAAATTAACAGTCCTTGGGAAACACCTTAAAAACATTGGAAGTAACAATGTTAAGTATTTTTTTTGAGCGCGAGGGGGCCCAAACAACAGCCTAATAGATCAACAAAACAAAACATTTAGAACAAAATGTTAAGGAATATAACCTTAGGGAGTGTAATGTTAAGGAAAATATTTCATACCTGAGTGAGTATAAGAACAGCACCAACACCTATGTGACTTCCGCCCTCACTATCCCTCATCACTTTGTCAGCAATGTAAGCATCAATGGTATCAGTAGGATCCTTCAAAACCAAATGCACAGAGCCATGACCACTTCGTGTAAACTCCTTCACAACCACAACAACCTAATAGAACAAAAATATAATGATCAATTATTTATAAATTTCAACCTTAACTATAATTAAAATAAAATAATATACCTGTTCCACCCTCTCATATTTTTGGCAATTCTCCTTGATCATTCTCAAGGGATAATAAGTACCCTCTGCAGTGAGATAGTCCATTGCAGATAGCCAAGCTTTGCCCTGAAAATCATCATCTTCCACCGGCTCTTCAAGTTTTTTACGTATGGCCTCTTGGGTCGTTGAGCGGGGTCCTTGAGAGGCATGCGCTTTACCGGTGCGATGCCGATGCATGGCGGCCTGTGCTTCACCAGCGGGACCAGGTATTATATGAGGCGGTGGAGATTCTCTCTCTCGTTCGATTTGAGGCGGTGGAGATTCAAACTCTCGTAAAAGTTGGGAGAGATTAGATTGACGATTGGAGGTTTGACCGGGATTACCAGGAAGAGGTTGTCGTCCAAGATACCAGCGGGGTTGCTCCGGATCCATTTTGACAGTGTTAAGTCTTGGGTTGAGAGAGTTGGATGAGAGATTGATAAATGGATGAATTCGTTTTTGAGGTCACCGAGCCTTTTAAAGGGTAAGTATTCTGAAAAAATTTATTCCAAAAACGGTATTCGTAGTCCCGTTTTTGAAAGTTCTGACAAAAACGAGATTCGTAGTGCCGTTTTTGACAGTTCTTACAAAAACGGTATTGGTAGTTGTGATGATGTGTGATGTATCGAAAATTTTCCCATTTTTGTTTGAAAAAATCAACGAAACGGAGTCGCCACGCCATTTTAATTTTGAGGGCCAAAACTTTGAAAAAAGCCCGAGATCAGAGATTTAGGTTCAGAGGTCATGTTACACGCCGGGAAGGACGTTAGTGTGCACCTGGAATGCCTCGTAAAACGAGTCTTCCAAGCTGAAAATCATTTGTGTGTGTGTGTGTGTGTGTGTTTTGGCCAAAATACTTTGAAACTCAGAAAAGTAAAAATAGGGATATATTTTCAAGACTTTAAACTGATTCCATGATTTTTTGGAAGATTTTTGGATTGAGATTTGGTACTCAAAAGACCTTTTGAAGTTGAGAGTCATTTCTGCCAGAATGAAAAAGGCAGTGGACCTTTGATTTTGAAAGGGATTCAAGGGTCTTAAAACTTCATAATCTGGATAAACTCAGAGAATGAAAGTTGTTCTAGACACCTTAAATAAGATTTGTGCGAAGGAATTTTACATTTTGGAGAAGATTTGAGGGGTCAAAACCTTCTGGAAACCTCAGATGTGAGATCTGAATTCCCAGAAGCTGATTAACTAGCCTCTGAAAGAAAATTTGAAAAGAGGAGTTTTACTCACCCAAAAAATAAAGTAAAAATATGTCTGGAAATCTCTGGATGTTGGCTACAAAAAGTGTTTTTTAGTAAACACCAAATTCCAAGTTCATCTGTGTCCAAAAATTAAGATAATGGACTGAGGTCTGGGAAAATTGCTACTGGACAGCAACTTCCCAAGAGAGAAAATATGATTTTAAGGGGGGTTTTGCATCCATGCTTGTCCCCATTTCCCTAGGTTTTGGTTAGTGATCACTTGACATTTTAGTGGTGAATCAACTATACCAAACCATCCTTGGGGTACATTAGGACTAAGCATTTCATTTGCTTGGGAAGGGGATTTTTATCCTTTGAAAATGAGATTTGATGCTTGAAAATGGTTTTTAGGGTTTTGAAAATGAGTTTTCTTTGCAAGAAAGTAAGAGAACTTGAAAATGATGTTGATCTTTGTAGAAGATCATCCATGGAGATGGTCTTCCATGGTGATCTTCTTAGATCTAGAGCAAGAAGATGAAGGAACTACATTTTGTAGTTTGCAAATGCATGCATGGTTGGAGTTTAGGGTAAGGAGAAGGAGGGTTTACCAATCTTCCTTGTGTTCTTGAGTTTTTGGCTTGAGTGTATGAGTGTTTAGGGCTTGAATATGAGAGTGAATGGATGAGTGTGAGTTGGGAAAGATTGGAGAGAAAAAGGTGACAATTCTTGAAGAATTCTCACTGTTTTCTCTCTATATTTCGCCAGAGGTTCAGTGCAATTGGTGTTTTTCCTTCCTATTTTTGTGACTGGAGGGCTCAATTTATAGCCCTCCTGAAATGACAAACTCATCCGCGCGGATGGATCCAGTCGCGTGCACTGTTCATTAAATGCAGCTTCAGGCTTTGGACAAGAGGAATAATCTTTTTGAAATTTCAAATTAAACAATGTTCATTGTTTCCAGCCATTTCTATTTATGGTTTTCTTCTTTTGTTTTTGCTTTTTGAGATTCTTTTTGAGGTTTATCCTTAAATAACAATGCCCATTTTACCCTCACTTTGTTAGAAAAGTTAGGATTGTTAGGAATTATTAGAAATGTTATAACTTTCGTTAATTTTCTAACGAAAATTCTAACAAGCTCAAATTGGAGCACTTACAGTAGCCCCTCGGCGACGGCGCTTTCGAAGGAAGCGGGGTCGTCGATAAGAGTAAGGCTCCATATTTGGCAGGATGATCGAGTGATCGGGTGGCTGAACCTAGCGATAGGCTACCTACGTATCCCGAATGGGAATCAAGCCAGTCGTAGTTCGGGTCTTTGACTCGGAGATGATGGCGCTTTAGGTGCCTCGAACCCGATGAGCGAGTTCGCGATCGGTTCTTTGGAGAGAAACTCTGCTGGGGATAAGAGATGACCATTTTCGGTCTGATGGTTATCCGCTCGGCTGGGGATAGGAATGATCATTTTCGGTCTCTGCTGGGAATGATTGCGATTTATCGCTTTCCTAGTGATAGCGTCTTAGGTGCCTCGAACCTTGAAGATGGCGTTTTAGGTGCCTCGAACCTTGAAGATGGCGTTTTAGGTGCCTCGAACCTTGAAGATGGCGTTTTAGGTGGACTTCGCCTGCTGCCGAAGGAGAGGGTGACCGTTTTGGTCGGGGGGCTGATTTTGATGAAAGATACGGGATCTCTTTATTTTTCTCGGGGCACTCGGTCTTACGTTTGACTGCCGGGGAATGATTTTGATGAAAGATACGAGATCTCGTTATCTTTCTCGGGGCACTCGGTCTTACGTTTGACTGCCGGGGAAGATTTTGATGAAAGATACGGGATCCGTTATCTTTCTCGGGGCACTCGGTCTTACGTTTTACTGCCGGGGAAGATTTTGATGAAAGATACGGGATCTCGTTATCTTTCTCAGGGAGATCGGTCTTACGTTTGTGTGTCGGGAAGATTTTGATGAAAGATACGGGATCCGTTATCTTTCTCGGGGCACTCGGTCTTACGTTTGACTGCCGGGAAGATTTTGATGAAAGATACGGGATCCGTTATCTTTCTCGGGGCACTCGGTCTTACGTTTGACTGCCGGGGAGACTTTCATGAAAGATACGGGATCCGTTATCTTTCTCGGGGCACTCGGTCTTACGTTTTACTGCCGGGAATGATTTTGATGAAAGATACGGGATCTCGTTATCTTTCTCGGGGCACTCGGTCTTACGTTTGACTGCCGGGAAGACTTTGATGAAAGATACGGGATCCGTTATCTTTCTCGGGGCACTCGGTCTTACGTTTTACTGCCGGGGAATGATTTTGATGAAAGATACGGGATCTCGTTTATCTTTCTCGGGGAAATCGGTCTTACGTTTGACCGGGGAAGATTTTGATGAAAGATACGGGATCCGTTATCTTTCTCGGGGCACTCGGTCTTACGTTTGACTGCCGGGAAGATTTTGATGAAAGATACGGGATCTCGTTATCTTTCTCGAGGAAATCGGTCTTACGTTTGACTGCCGGGAAGATTTTGATGAAAGATACGGGATCCGTTATCTTTCTCGGGGCACTCGGTCTTACGTTTGACTGCCGGGGAATGATTTTGATGAAAGATACGGGATCTCGTTATCTTTCTCGAGGCACTCGGTCTTACGTTTTACTGCCGGGGAAGATTTTCTTGACAAGGGGCTGACTTTGGTTAACTCTGTCAAGTTGGGGACTGAATTGCAGAGTCCTGGACTTTTAAGGGGCAAAAGGGTCATTTTGACCCTTGCAATCCTGTCCGCGCGGAGAGGGTTGAAAAGTCAGGGGTATTAATTAGGGCCAACGCCCTTCTCCTTCCCCATTCAGTTTTTGAAACAAACGAGAGCAGAGAGAGAGAAACCGAGAGAAGGAAGCCATTGTTGCTCAAAAAGCTTGAAAATTCCTCCGATTTCTTCGATTTTTTGAGCAATGGAACACGGGGAAGGCGCTTTTCAAGGCCAAGGACGTGGCCCGGTGGCGGAGAGACGATTGGAGCTCGTCCGGATGAGGAGGCATTACAATCTTTCGCAATCGATTGCGGAGGAGCCCTACCCCGATGCTTGGCAACATTGGGCTTCGGATCCGCATCTCCGAACGGTATACTTCGAATCTTTTTGATCCTCTTGTCGATTTCTTGATTGAAATTGAATTTTGAATTTTTTTTTTTGAAAAATTTCGAAAATGACCATGTTCTTGGCCTTGGATTTTGGTTTCGATGCTTTGCATGAGTATATGGGTAACTCAAAATGTGCATTTTGCTTGAGAAAAGAATTGGCATTTTTGCCATTATTATTATTTTTTATCCGAAAATTGTGAATGATGATGATTTTTTTTTTTGAAAATTGAATATTGATCTTGATGAATTTGTGGGTATCCCAAAATGTGCATTTTGCTTGGGAAAAGAATTGGCATTTTTGCCACATTTTTTTTTTTGAAATATTGTGAATTGTGATGATGCAATGCATGCATTTTGTTTTTGAAAGAATGGGCTTTTTGCCAACATGAGACGTATGTATGTTTAGGATTTTTTTTTTTTGAAAAGTGGGACGGATTTTTCCTCCCGTTGCATGTAAGATGGATGATATGCATGTGTGCATTTTTTTTTCTTTGAGATGATGGATGGTATGCATGTATGCACTTTTTTTTTTGAAAGTGGGACGAAGTTTTTATTTCCGTCGACTCTTTGTATGAATGAATGGGACTTGCCGAAAACTGTTTTCTTTTATGCGAGAAAAATTGGGCTGTGTCTGTTGCATGCCGTTATGCTGTCGAAATTTTTTTTTTTAATGCATGTGTATGCTCTTTTTTTTTTCTTTGTGCAAATGCAATTTTTTTTTTGACATTTTCTCTTTTTTTTTTTTATTGCAGGGTGGAAACAACTACGTTACGGAGCAGCTGAACAAGATGAAGACTCGAGGATCGGTGGAGTCCGTAGTTGAGCTGTGGGATCGGCTTCCGGATGTGGGCCGAGGAGCTTTGCCGAGTCCGAGACGGATTGTTGTCGAGATGGGGCTTTGGGAGTTCGTCGAGTGCTTGAGGGGACTGGTCAAGTTCCCTAAGAGCAAGGGCTTGATGTTTGCTCTGGCGCAGCATTGGTGGGACGCGACCCACACCTTTCACTTCTTCTGGGGCGAGGCTACGGTTACGCCCTCCGATTACGCTGCGATTACGGGCCTGTCCTTTAATGGACGCAGCATTGAGTGGCGGGATGGCTACGATGCGGATCTACAAGCTCTTCTCGGGATTTTCCCCTATTCCCAAAAAGGGGATGGGGATGGAGTATGCGGTGGTCTACGGGAAGATTGTGGAGACCATAGCGAGCTACGAGGCTGGGGAGGAGAGGATAGGCGCTGAGCAGATCGCTAGGGCCTTCTTGTGGTTTGCTTTCTCGAGCACCCTCTTTGGACATGCTGAGGGGACGGCAGTCTTTGCCTTGCTGAGATCCTTGGAGGACATGGAGACGGTCGGAGATGTCTCGTGGGGAGAGGCCGGGCTGGCAGAGCTTTACTTTGCTCTTGATAGGTACAGGGAAGGTCATGTGAGCTCCTTGTACCGCTTTGAGTTTGCCCCCGGAGGTATAAGCTCTCTTTTTGCTTTCCCTCCTTCTCTTTTTTTTTTTTTTTGAGCACACACTTTTCTTTTCAGACCGGATTGATTTGATTTTTACCTTTCGCAGTATGGGCGTTGGAGTTTTTTCACGTCACGATGTGGCGGCAGCGGCGGAGTACGTCCGGGCGTATCCGGCCATGCAGCCTTGGTCCAAGCATGCCCGGAGAAGATAAGCTCCAGGGGGCGTACGACACTCATGTACGCGGATTGCCTTCCTTTGACGGAGGCCGAGACAGATGAGGGGATGATATTTTTCCCCTGGGATCGCTGCGCGGTGGCGCACTGAAGGGCGCCGAGATTTGACCGTGCAATGGAGGATTCTCGAGAGGTCCGACTTGCGACGCATATTATCCGGGAGAGAGGGTGACGCGCCGCATGGCGTGAACTCGCCTTTGAGGACACCGGTGGAGCCTCCCGCCGATATGATGCACCCGAGCGATCGGTCCGTGACCTGGGATGATTACCGAGCCGGCCAGCACTTCTCGGATTTCGTGGCGATTGAGCCATATGCGACATTCGTCTTGAGGAGGCTGAGGATGCCTCAGGTCCTGGATAGAGAGGGGCTTGGGATCCCGCGGTACCCTCGGACGGATTTTTCCTATATCCAGGATGGGGTCCGATTGAGGGTGCAGATCCCTCAGCCCGAGCGGCTTCCACGAGCTTTCCGGCCTCGTCCGGGTATGAAGGTATGGCCTTTTACGCTTCTGCCTCTTCCCTCTCTTTTTTTTTTGTTTCATCATCTTTAGCATCACTTCCTTTTTTTGACGCTTTTGCTTTTGTGCAGTTTTCGGAAGTGGTCGTCGAGAAGCTGACGAAGCAAGTGATCGGAGCCAAGAGATTCATCAGGAGGATGGTCGCTATGGGGGCTTCTCAGCTAGAGCGAGGCGACCACGGCCGGCGCTGTCGACGGGAGGCTTCCCTATTCGCTCGTAGACTTCTTCGAGAGACTCCTCTCGTCTCCTCTCCTTGATCCCCGCGCGGTGCCGCTTCGGATCACGTCATTCCTGGGATCCACACGGGCAGGGACACGTATGGCAGCATGGCGGGTCGTCTTCGTACGTCCAGGAGTCCGACGCCTTCACCTTCGGATACGATTTTTTCGCAGATCTCGGCTTGCCCTATCAGAGCGTGCCGGTTGGTCCCGATGAGCCTCTTTCTCGGAGACGAGGACGATTCTCGAGCCCGAGATTTTCAGGGCTCCTGAGGAGGCGGGCCCGAGTCGCAAGAGGGGCCGGGGGCAGACATCGGGCACTGGAGACTCCGATTGATTTTTTTTTTGAGATTTGAGATTGAGATTGAGATTTGTACAGCTTATGCACATTTTTTTTTGGAATGTAATAATTTAGGATTTTATTGATGTTTGTTTGTTTTTTTTTTTTGCACACTCTTTTTTTTTTGGAATGTAATAATTTAGGATTTTATTTTATGAATGCAATGCAGTATGAATGCAGTGTTGCATGAGCCTTGGTTTTGTTTTTTTTTTTTTGCAAGGGTGTTTGGTATATGGACCGGTTTGGGGAGATTTTTTTGCACGTGTTTCGAGCAACCGGGACGGAATATTCCTCTTTTGATGTAGCAAATTGACTTGCAGACTTTTTTTCTCGGGTCGTGACAATCATGTCCGCGCGGATAGGGGCAGCTTCCGACATTTTCCTTTAATTTTGGTTCAGACTGGTCTTGCTTTATTTCAAATTCAAATATCCTCTTCAACCTCCAGTTCAAACAGCCATTTTCGGGGAGAAAGAGAGAAAAACCATGGAAAACTTTAGAAAAGCTCCATCAAAATTGCCCCAAGAATCCCAAATGTCATTCTTCAACAAGTTCAAGGATTGGTCCCGGGAGATTATGCATGAGAGGAGGTCCTTCTTTGAAGAAAGGTACAAGGTGAGGTGCTTATGGTCTCTCAAGGAATTGGTTCCGGACTACGACCTCTTGAGAGCTTCTTCATCATTTTGGGACACTAGAAGGCATGTCTTTTGCCTTTCTTTCAACGAGATTGTTCCGACTGTCGAAGAATTTCGGGCCTTGCTTGGAGGTCCGGAGGTGGAAGAGATAGCGGTTCCTTTGCCCGGAGGGGCTTCTTTTGTTGACAGATTGTGCGTCCTCCTTCATCTTTCCCCGGAGGAAGCGCAAGGTATGATCCGCGGTCCCGATCATTTCGATATTTCCGGTCTTCCCGACAGATTTAGGGGCCTAGGCTTGGATGATGCCTATTGGGATGCCTTTGCACTTTGTGTGTTTGGCACCCTGTTCATGGTCTATTCCTTTGGGATCTGTCATCGATCTCTGCTAGATGTCGTCGTTCACTGTCGCCTGGGCAGAGATGTCGTTCCTTTGATTCTGGGGGAGACTTTTCATGCTCTTGATAGGCTGGCTATCGGAAGACGGTATATGCACGGGGGCAACCCGTTTCTCTTGACCCTGTGGTTGATGGAGCGTTTGGGGGTTCTTCGGGAAACCTCTGATATGATCAAGCCTTGGACATTTGCCAGGAGGGGGGTTGCAGTGGATTTTGGTGATCAGGGCTCATGGGAGCGTTGGATGGCTGGTCTCCGCACGTAAGACATCGATGGTCAGTGCCTTGTTGGCGGGTGGAGACTCGCAGAGTGCTTCAGACGGGTCCCATGTGGTTATGCTTCCGGGCTTTCACCGGCTTCTACATTCCGGCTTTAGTTCTCGAGACGCTTTGGCCTGGAGCAGTTCCTTTGGAGGGCTTTGATGATATAGCCACCGTGGTGGTGGCTCCTGCTTCTATGGATGATCCCTCGGTGTTTCCATTTCTTTCCCGAGCATGGAGGTATGATGCCTTTCCTCCTCGGGTTATTCTCGCGTCCGAGACCGGTGTTCCCGACCACTTGGTACTGGATTGGTACGAGAGGCATCCGGGAGAGACTCAGGTGGCTATTTTGAGACGGCGTGAGGCCATTGTGGGTGCGGAGGACCCGACTGTTTCGAGAGGAGGAGGGCCGAGGCGAGGGCCAACCCTCATGACAGAGCGGAGACGCCGTGACCGACTATGAGGCTTACGTCAAGAGACAGGAGAGGAGGGCTCCTATGCTACCGGCTAGGCTACAGGAGATGAGAGATGACGCTAGGGATACTAAGGCCCCGACAGAGGCCGGTTTGATAGATCCCGTCCCTATACGAGCTTGGTAGGAGGAACACCGACATTTTTCCGGTTCGTAAAAGAAGACTCGAAGGGGGAAGAAGAGGGGAGAGGCCAAGCACGAGTGGCTTGGAGTGACTCCGAGGTTTCCGAGTATCCCTTTCTTGTCATGGCACACACATTAATTTGATTATGTATCTTAGTTTTCTTTTAGCGAGGTTGCCGGTTGTAGGAATGAATCGGACTTAGACTCATCAAAGAGCTTTTAACTTGTAATGAATATTTGAATTGCTTTAGAGTTTTTCGAGACGCTTTCATGGTCTGATCAATTGTACTGATGCCAAAGTATGACTTTTATTTGTGCTTTAGACCGAACCGTTTCCGCCTACGTTCCCCTCATTTTGAGGAGCTCAGGTCTTCGTAGTTCAACCCGATTTTTTGTTGTTTTTTTGTTTTTTTTCTTTTTTTGTTTTTTTTTTTTTTTGTTTTTTTTTTTTGTTTTTTTTTTTTGGTTTTTTTTTTTTTTTTGTTGTTTTTGTTGTTTTTTTGTTTTTTTTTTTTTTTTTTGGCGCAACCCCGTTTTTTGTTTTTACCTAGGCCGCCCTTCTTGGGTTTTTCAACCTAGTTGGGTATTACTCTTTTAGCACTCTCTTTTTTTTTTTTTTACGCGTAGTATCTCGCGCAGCCTTGTCACCATTCACCGGGTGTACAAAGGGATTCCCGTCGAGGTCCGCAAGTTGCATGGCTCCTCCGAGAAGATCTTACGGGACGACGTATGGCCCGACCCATACAGGCTCCCATTTGCCGAGGGGTTGATACGGACCGGGGCTTTTCTTTTAAAACGAGATCCCCTTCTCTGATCTCCCGATGCTTTACTTTCTTGTCAAAGGCTTGCCATTCTTCCTTGGTAGGCTCGGATGTGTTCCATGGCCTTCGCCGGCGTTCATCTAGTAGGGCCAATTCGTCATGGCGACTCTGGAGCCATTCGACCTCGTTGATCCGGCTTTCCAACAGTATACCTGAGCGAGGGATCTCTAGCTCGATTGGGAGTACGGCTTCCATTCCGTATGTGAGGGCAAACGGTGTTTCCCCGATTGCCGTTCGACCGATGTTCCGTAGCCCCAGAGTGCCGGGTGTAACTTCTCGGGCCAATCTCCGCCTTGGACACCATTTTCCGGATGATATTTTCCAGAGTCTTGTTTGCCGCCTCGACGGCTCCGTTGGTTTGGGGCCTCGTAAGGAGATGACTTGTGACGGGTTATTCGGAATTCCGCCAGAAGCTTTTCACATTCCCCTTCGAAGTGGGATCCATTATCTCGAAATGATTTCGGCCGGCAACCCGTATCCGCATATGATGTTCTCTTTGATGAAGAGGGCTACTTTCCTTGAGTTGAGGATTTTGTAGGACTTGGCTTCAACCCACTTGGTGAAATAATCCACGGCTACTGTGACGAACTCGTGGCCGTTATCGCCCGATGGCGTGATTTTGCCTATGACATCAATTCCCCAAGTGACGAAAGGCCAAGGGGTTGTCATGCAAGATAACTCGTGAGGAGGCAAGTGATTAAGATTGGAGTATCGCCGACATTTGTCGCAGCTTTTGACAACCGGATGCGGTCGGTTTCCATGGAGATCCAAAAGTACCCCATTCTCGCATGATTTGCATCGTAGCTCGAGCATTCATGTGAGGGCCGCAGTACCACCATGTATTTCTTTCATGAGTTCGGTAGCCTCTTGTTTGCCGATACATCGCAGAGGGGGCCTTGATAACGCTTTTTGTATAACATGTTTCCCAAAAGAACATAATGGGAGGCGAGCCGCTCTGTGGCCGAGAGACTTTTCGCTTTGATTCCTTCTTTATATTCCCCATCTTCATTTTTGAAAGAGGCCTCGCCATCCTTCGTGTAATCGGTAACTGAGTGTACTGTGGATCATTGATCGGTTCGGCTTCCGCTTCAATTTCAAGCAATAGGCGGGGTTTTCTCTTCTCCCGACTCGAATGGTTTAACAGACTTTCCTTCGTGTATTTCGACAAGAGAGGCTAGTGTAGCCAGAGCATCTCGCGAACCTCGTTTCGGTCTCTTGGCGTGTAATGAAAGCCGATTTCTTTAAATTGAGCCACTAGTTCTTCCATGTAAGCATGATACTTACGCAAACCCGGATCCACGGTCTTCCATTTGTTAGAGACCCGATTGATGATGAGGGCGAGTCTCCATACACCTCCAATTCCTTGATATTTCTTTTCAAGGGCGGCTTCCAACCCGGCTATGCAAGCTTCATATTCGCAGTCGTTGTTGGTGACTTCGGTTCAGCCTTACCGCTATGGGGGTGTGTTCGTCAAGAGGATCGACCGTAAGCATTCCTATCCCGTTCCCCTTTTGTTTGACGCCCGTCGAAGAAGAGTTGCCGCGATTTTCTCCTTCTAGAGCGAAGATTCCATCATCGGGAAATTGAGGTTCAGTCCTCTGGACTCATCACTTGGGAAATCGGCCGATGTTCTCGCCATTATGCGTCCTTTTACGGATTTCCTTGAAACATAAGTGATGTCATATTCGGCCAAAAAGAACGACCATTTTGCCAACCTCATGGAGATGGAAGGCTTGTCGAACGTATATTTGATGGGGTCTATTCTTGAGACAAGATGTATCGGGTGAGACCGCATGTAGTGTTTCAACTTTCCCACTACCTGCACCAAACCTCGCGCAAGTCTTCTCGCAAGCGCAGTAATTGAGTTCGCTTCCTTGGAGCTTTCGCTACGAAATAGATGGCGTTTTCGACTTTGGAATCTTTCTTCTCTTGAGCTAGCATAGCCCCAATTGCCGTATCCGTGACAGTTAGATATAGCAAGAGTGGCTTTTGCCGATGTGGTGGGCAGAGAATCGGGGATTCACAAGGTATGCCTTAATCTGCTCAAGGCAAGCCGACATTCCGGGGTCCATTCTGTAGGCATTTTTCTTCATCAACTTGAAGATCGGCTCGCAGATCGAGGTCACCGATTTACAAAGCGGCTTATGTATTGCCTTCCCATGAAGGATTTCACTTCGTCGCTGTCCGGGGTGGCTTCATTTCAACTATCGCCTTGATTTTCTCGGGGATCTACTTCGATTCCCCGTTCGTCACCATATATCCTAGCACCTTACCTCGTCTTACACCGAAAGTGCACTTGGCCGGATTCGCCTCTCATGTCGTGGTCTCTGAGGCGGCCGAAGAATTTTCTCAAATCAACAAAATGCCGGCCATCCGATCCTCCGGAATGTATTATCATGTCGTCCACATAGACCTCAATTTCTTTGTGGATCATGTCATGGAACAGCCGTAGCCGCCCTTGGCACGTAGCCCTCAAAGATTCTTTAGTCCGAATGGCATGACCGTGTAGCAAGCATGTGCCCCAAGGGGTTGTGAAGGCCGTTTTGGGTTGATCTTCTTCTCGCCATTTTGATTTGGTTGTAGCCGGCAAAACCGTCGACGAAGGATTTGACTTCATGGTTGGCCGTGGAATCTACCAAAATGTCGATGTTCTGTGGGGAAATCGTCTTTGGGCCGGCTTTGTTCGCATCCCCGAAGTCTACGCAAAGATCGGATTTTTCCGTTGGCCTCGGTCACCGTTACTATGTTGGATAACCATGTTGGGTATTCAATGACCCCGATGAAACCTCGCTCCGAGCATCTTTTCTATTTCCTCTTTCACTTGTAGGGACCATTCGGGCTTAATTCTTCTTAGCTTCGCTTTACCGGCTTGACTTCCGGGTCGAGCGGTATTCGGTGCTCAACTATGGAAGGATCGAGGCCTCGGCATATCTTTATAGGACCATGCGAACACATCCACAAATTCTTTTAGCAGCTCAATTAGTGGCATCCCTTTCAGTCCCTTCAAGAAACTACCAATTTGCGTCTCTTTAGGCTCTTCCGCAGCTCCCAAATTCACACTCGTCAAAATCTCCTACTTGGGGCTCGATTTTCCTCTTTCCTGACAACCCGCTTAAATATTTCTTTGATATATTGTTCATTTAATGTGTCCGCCTCTTCATCTAGTGAATCGTTATTAACTATTTTTAGATTATTAGTTAATTCATCATTAGTTAAAGTGGCAATTAAGGGATACTCGTAAAGGTTCATCATTTCATCAAGACGAAGGGGAATACAACGTTCGCTGCACTCGTAGTCTTCGTGCGTAAGGCCATCGGACGACTCGAGAGACTCGAACTCAACAATGAGAGACTCGGAGGACTTTACAAAGGTTGACACGAAAGGATCGGGGACCAATCCAAGCTTGGTGATCATTTCCTCTTTGGTCGCGGACGGCCCGAGAGAGTTTCCCAATTCTTTAGCGGCATCGGCTTCGGTGGCTTCACAACTCGGGAAAGGCATGGTCTCGTGCTCCCTCTTCGCCGTTGCTATTATCTCTTTGTCCGAACCGTAATCAATTGTGTTTGGCGTCCGAAAGCCGAGCATGTGGATGTAGGGATCTTCCTCAATCACGGGATTTCCGTTTCGTCACAATCCGACCGCTCAATCCAGATGTAAGGACGTATTGCGTCTCGGTGTGCCGCTAGAAAAATCTCATGTCCCATACTCGAGCGGAAAGGCTTGGCGTGTGTAGTTCAAGAAGGAGGACGTCCCACACGACGTTCATAGATTCGAGCCGAGTCCTCGGTGTTTGTCGACTTTTATCATGAAAATCTCCTCGCTCGGCGAGGCCAAAGAATGGGTTTGCGTAATCGCCGACAAATCTCGTGATTGAGGACCGGGACTTGTGTGCTCGTATCATGGCGGTGTTCGCCGTTTCCTTCCAGCACGCCTCCAAGTGTTGGAAATAGCAATTAAATTTGATGAATCGAACTTCTTCTGAGTCCGCTCGCTTGAGTGTGTCGACATAGTTGGCATCGCCGGATTCCAAAGGATGCCGGCGAGACTTGCCTCTTGAAGGATGTAGCCAGGTGTTTGACCGTGGGCGTTCTTGGCTATTGTTTCGGCTTCGTTCCCTATGAGGAAACCGTCACCCCTTATGACTTCAAGGTCTCGCCGGTTGATGAATTTGACGCATTGGTGGAGAGTGGAGGCTATGGCTTTCATGTGATGCAACCAAGGGCGCCCTAGTAGGGCCGTGAACTCGAGGGGATATCCATTACATGGAACTTTGCGGGCACCATTTGGGTTTCGTACTGCAGTTCCAGCAGTCACCGTCCCCTGAATGGGACGAGACGAACCGTCGTAGGCCTCGACGGTCCGGTAGATGGGATCACGCGCCTTTCATTTATGCGGAGGGCCCTCATCATGCCGAGGGAAGGACGTTTACCGATGATCCATTGTCCACTAATACCCCAGGGAGTGACATGGTGTTGAGCCGAATAGTGATGTACAAAGCTTCATTGTGTTTGGGAGACATCTCTTGGCAAATCTTTCATCGCAGAAGGTGATCATACTCCCATATAGGTGAGGATCATAGATTTGGTCCTTGTCTCGGGATAGAGAGTCATTAAACCCGTCGCTTCGTGCCTTTTTCTTGCGAGGTAGAGTCTTTGCCGAAGCCCCCGGGTTATACCGATGCCTTTTGTGGCGGTTGCCATCTCCAAATCAACATGTTGATTGAGTGGGGGCGCCAGATCGGCGTCGGTTTTTCTTCATCGGTGTATACTCGGGAACCGGACAAACCGAACTCGTCGACCCCGAGGGGGCTGGACTTACGTTCGCAGCACTCGGTATCCGAAAGTCTCAACTCGTCGTTGGCAAGGCTTTTCTCGCTTCTTTACCCCTTTTTGCTTGGGGAAGACCGACCGGAGTAGAGTACATAATAATCAAATCCCCTGATGGCTCCCCGAGCGTTCCCACACCGTTATCACCGCCTCGAATCTCTCCTTCAATTTTTGTCGGGAGGAAATTTTCTTTTTCTTAGGAGGACGGTCCTCGTGTATCCAATCCCGATAGTCCCTTTCAAGGCAATCGGGACAAGCCACAAATATCCCACCAAATGTGTTCTACGGCCGGTGGCGGATTTGGGACCTCGTGTTGAGCGGTGCCGGAATGACTTTGAGTGGAACCGGGTCCGGGGATCTGCCGCTGGCTCGCCCGGTAGCGAGTGATTGGACTCCGCCGGATAATGAGAGATATTGAGGTCCCGGGAACGGGCACATGTTTGTCCTTCGTGGTAGCCCTGGCCGCTGGGATATTGTTAAGGTCCCGAAGTGGCGTGTGGCCTCTTCAATCCAGCTCGCCGTCCGTTTCCGGCGTTCTTCCAGTGGCTTTGATGGCCGACCATATTTCTTCAATCGTTCCTCGATTTTCATCACTCAGCCGATACTTGTGGGATCATCACTTTGAGAGGGGACAACCGACGATACCGAACTCTTTCGTCCCCGATCGCTGCTTTGGGGGGCCGCTTGCCCCGTAAGTCGACGGGCAGAGTCCCGGCGGTGGAAACATAGGAATCTTGGGGTAGCATCTTGATGTATCCGGACTATTAAGAAGAGGAGGAGAACCCTCTTCCTTCTTTGCGGTAAAAGTGCCATCGGAATTGAGACCGATAGTCAAACCATGACTTGCGACAACCCCCGCAGGTCGTCAATTTGAGCCTCATGTCGAAGTCTCATCTCGTTCTACCAACCGGATCCAATACCGGGTCTGTCTCGAGGGATTTTGGAGGACGGAGCAACGTTATCCTCATCATTACCGGCCGATGCAGACATTCTCAAACCCGAGTCGGAACAAACGGCGAAGCCGATGACGCGCTTGACTCTTCCCAACCGATCAAACGGTGACCCGGTGCCCGAAACCAAGCTTTGTGCGGAGCCGCGGGGAAAGGACATGAAGGTTCGATGTCCGGGAATGGAAGGAGGGTAGGTGTTTGGGCATTGGGCTCATGCAACATGCAGCTTATTTGTTCACGTTTACTTAAAACATGTTTTATTAACCTAATCGGTTGGAAAAGATTGCTCTTCTTTTTCGCAAACTACTGATCCCGGATCGGTGGGCCCCGTCACTACGTCTATAAGCCCCTCGTATTCCACCCGTATTTCGACCTCCCAGGTGGGATGCCCGGCGAGGGTCCTATAGGGCAAGCGGGTCCCACCGACCGAAAGAAAAACGATCCTAAAAGTTCGGCGGGTAATCGAGTCTTAACGAGCATTCGATGTAAATTACGGACAAAGCCGACGTCGAAAGTCAAGATCATGTCCGAGGGCTCGACGAAAAGCTCGGCATGATTTGACCGATAAATGTCCACGATTGATCTTGACTTGTCGTCGCTAAGCCGTAATTAGGCATGGAATATTCATTAATCCTTGATGACTCGGTGTCAATGATGGGAGTCGTGTATAATTTGTGCTAGTCGAGCCGAAGTCAAGGCGCCGGTCAATATCTTGGTCAAAGTCTCGCGGGGAAAACCGGCAGTAACTTCGACCGATTAGTGGTCCCCGAAAGATATTGAGTCGGTATGCCGACAAAGGCTTGAAAGGAAAGGTCTATACACGACAGGCATGACACACCGGACTAAAAACCAACCGGGTCTCGGACAAAGTGTGTCACGGACAAGTGCATGGTCGACACGAGGCTCCATGGGATGTTTGGGTAGTCCTGTGCTCATCCGAGAGGCGTAATAAGACCAAACGGACCGCGACAAGGATTTCCCCGGGTTAGGGACGTAGTGTGCAGTGTACGGTCACGTGCGCGTAGTGTGCAAGCAGTCTATATTCTTTTCCGAGTAAAATAGAAAATTTTTTTTTATGGGTCTTAAAAATATGATGCATGATTTATTTTTTTTTTTTGAGAATTTTCTTCTTCTTTTTTTTTTTGAAAATCCCTTTCTTTTTTTTTTGAAATTTTTAATGAGCACATAAGCACGTAAGCACGAAAATTCCGACAGTCAAAATTTTGACTTTCTCCGAGGCGGCCAAAACAACATGAAAACTGTGCAAAAATCAACACACACACAAAAATGATTTTCAAAGCCGGGACGGAAGCTTGACCCTCAAAAGCTTTTTTTTTTGAAAACGGTGATACCGGTACGTGGGATTGTTAGACCACAATTTATCCCCGACTCGTGTTAGGAGGCGATAACGGGAAGTTTAATGGTTTCCACCAATATACCAAATACCATTTTTTTTTTTTAAAAAAAAAAGCTTAGTCCCCAGCGGAGTCGCCACTGTGATGATGTGTGATGTATCGAAAATTTTCCCATTTTTGTTTGAAAAAATCAACGAAACGGAGTCGCCACGCCATTTTAATTTTGAGGGCCAAAACTTTGAAAAAAGCCCGAGATCAGAGATTTAGGTTCGGAGGTCATGTTACACGCCGGGAAGGACGTTAGTGTGCACCCGGAATGCCTCGTAAAACGAGTCTTCCAAGCTGAAAATCATTTGTGTGTGTGTGTGTGTGTGTGTGTTTTGGCCAAAATACTTTGAAAATCAGAAAAGTAAAAATAGGGATATCTTTTCAAGACTTTAAACTGATTCCATGATTTTTTGGAAGATTTTTGGATTGAGATTTGGTACTCAAAAGACCTTTTGAAGTTGAGAGCCATTTCTGCCAGAATGAAAAAGGCAGTGGACCTTTGATTTTGAAAGGGATTCAAGGGTCTTAAAAATTCATAATCTGGATAAACTCAGAGAATGAAAGTTGTTATAGACACCTTAAATAAGATTTGTGCGAAGGAATTTTCCATTTTGGAGAAGATTTGAGGGGTCAAAACCTTCTGGAAACCTCAGATGTGAGATCTGGATTCCCAGAAGCTGATGAACTAGCCTCTGAAAGAAAATTTGAAAAGAGGAGTTTTACTCACCCAAAAAATAAAGTAAAAATATGTCTGGAAAGCTCTGGATGTTGGCTACAAAAAGTGTTTTTTAGTCAACACCAAATTCCAAGTTCATCTGTGTCCAAAAATTAAGATAATGGACTGAGGTCTGAGAAAATTGCTACTGGACAGCAACTTCCCAAGAGAGAAAATATGATTTTAAGGGGGGTTTTGCATCCATGCTTGTCCCCATTTCCCTAGGTTTTGGTTAGTGATCACTTGAAATTTTAGTGGTGAATCAACTATACCAAACCATCCTTGGGGTACATTAGGACTAAGCATTTCATTTGCTTGGGAAGGGGATTTTTCTCCTTTGAAAATGAGATTTGATGCTTGAAAATGGTTTTTAGGGTTTTGAAAATGAGTTTTCTTTGCAAGAAAGTAAGAGAACTTGAAAATGATGTTGATCTTTGTAGAAGATCATCCATGGAGATGGTCTTCCATGGTGATCTTCTTAGATCTAGAGCAAGAAGATGAAGGAACTACATTTTGTAGTTTGCAAATGCATGCATGGTTGGAGTTTAGGGTAAGGAGAAGGAGGGTTTACCAATCTTCCTTGTGTTCTTGAGTTTTTGGCTTGAGTGTATGAGTGTTTAGGGCTTGAATATGAGAGTGAATGGATGAGTGTGAGTTGGGAAAGATTGGAGAGAAAAAGGTGACAATTCTTGAAGAATTCTCACTGTTTTCTCTCTATATTTCGCCAGAGGTTCGGTGCAATTGGTGTTTTTCCTTCCTATTTTTGTGACTGGAGGGCTCAATTTATAGCCCTCCTGAAATGACAAACTCATCCGCGCGGATGGATCCAGTCGCGTGCACTGTTCATTAAATGCAGCTTCAGGCTTTGGACAAGAGGAATAATCTTTTTGAAATTTCAAATTAACAGCCAGTTCATTGTTTCCAGCCATTTCTATTTATGGTTTTCTTCTTTTGTTTTTGCTTTTTGAGATTCTTTTTGAGGTTTATCCTTAAATAACAATGCCCATTTTACCCTCACTTTGTTAGAAAAGTTAGGATTGTTAGGAATTGTTAGAAATGTTATAACTTTCGTTAATTTTCTAACGAAAATTCTAACAAGCTCAAATTGGAGCACTTAGAGTAGTGCCGTTTTTGAAAGTTCTGATAAATAATTATTTTTTGGACTGATGTGACAAATTTACTCTAACTCATACCAAACTGGTACCAATCATTTTATAACCTAACATGACCATTCCAACTTAACTAAAATGGTTCTAAATTTCCAAACAACCATTAAAACAACAACAAGAGTCAATTTAACATGGCATGAGCAAGAAATTGAAGAGAGTCATAATAACTTACCAATTAATTCGAAAAAATAAGAAAATATTTATTGACCACATCCCGGTCAAATAGGAAATCCGTCAGGGATATGCATCTGGGGTGTAATTGTTAGGAGGATTACGTGGCCTATCACTTCTCCTAGGTAGAAGGCGAGATAATACACGACCTACTCGTGATGTGCTAGCTTGACGAGATGATGATGGTACCTGAGTAGGGTCTGTGTGACCAAAAGGTGTAGCCTCCGGAAACGACATTGGAGGTAGCATTGGAGTATAATCCATTTGAAGGCTTCGCCTTCCACTCCGACTCTCAGAACCATACGATGTGAAACCCATCCCTAGAGGTGGAGTTGGAGCATAGTCAACGCTTCTTCTTCGACTTCCACTCCCACTCCCCGAAGGATATGATGCAAAACCTAAATTTGGAGGGGGAGTTGGAGTATAATCCATCTGTGTATCAGAGAATCCATAGTTTCCTGCCTGGGAGAAAGCGTCATTCGCTGCCTCCTCACTCGCGTCCTCCTCATTCCGTTCCTCCTCATTCCCTTCCTCCTCATTCCCTTCCTCGCCATTGTCCCCCTCATTCGCTCCCTCCTCAAAATGTACCTCTGGATCATCCTGCACATGATAAATTATAATTTAGTAAAAAAGACCCTTCTCGTTAAATATTTAACAGATCCACGAAAAAAATAAACATATTACCTCTGGATCATCCTGCACATGTTGAGCACGTCTACGAACTCGGTTTCGTCTCTGTGGCACCCCTACAACACGATCTACTGGTGGTGGGGGAGTTTGGAGGGCATCCAGTCGTCTCAGCTGTCTAATAGACGATAACGATTGTCTGATGACACCACTGGTAACATATAGGTGTTGTGAGCGTAAGCCGTATCCCTCAACCTCAAGTATGGCATTCTCGTTGGATATGTACGCGCGCTGAAGGTTTTGAATCTGTTGAAAATAATAAAGAAGGAATAAATAATAATGATAAGATAAAATGGTAAAAAAATAAAAATGAACTAAAGTAAATATGTACTATTTAACTTACCAAACCCTCATAACGACTAGCATGCGCCCTGTACCCCTCGTCCTCTACATCATTTGGATTCTGGATCAATAACCGTGTGATTCTAGAGTACCATAACATATAGGGATGTGCTAAATCTACATCCTCGATACCATATTGCCCATCCACCACCAAATTAGCCCGTTGATTCCACATTCCTATGTAAGATATGTGGAAATTGAGCCAATTAACTTCTGTTCGACCTCGTCGGTCAAGTCCATGCAGGTACTCACTCGTGTCATGTGGGTCGGGGATACCTGTAACATCCCCAACCGCCTCATTACTCGATCGGGGAAGGTGCCACTCAACCCTATCAAAGCAAATGAGGGGCACCTTCGCTCTCCATACAGGCTGTCCCTGGAAGCAATATGCTGGACCCTGGACACTTAAGTACGGCTGCCACTCAACCTGATCCTCAGTCAAATACGCTAGCTGATCTCGATATCCACGCAAGTTGTGGCCGGTAAGATGCGTATATGATAAGGGACCTTGCCACCTACATATGGAGCAATTAGACATACAAATTAATGTGTAATAATCAAAATCAAGTACATAAAATATTATGTGATTTTAAAATGAATTTATTTTAAAATACCTGCAACCATATGGCAGTAATGCATCCTGAAGAATGACATCTCCACGTGTCCTTACGGGTCGTAGACACAACAACCGTTCCCAAGCCCAAAGCTAAAAAAAAAAAAACATAAAGAAAAATATTTAGTGTCACGTACAAAACATATTTTCTTCAATAGAATAATATAAGCAAATATAATTGACATACCTGCACAATTGTTAAGAATCCAGCACAACCTTTCGCATCGGGCTTTGTCGCTACACACAAGTCCCGATATAAAAAGGCTAACATAGCACTACCCCAACTGTAGTTCCCAATCGCGTCAACGTTCCTAAGCAGTGGGAGGTACATCAGTTTCACCAAGATATTACTCGTGTCCGGCATCAATAATGACCCTAAGGATATCAAAATATAGGCCCGAGTATACTGATTAATCAATTCGGCATGCGCATTTGCAGGAAGCTCCTCCCACTGAGTCAGTTGGTCTATAATCCACTTAATAGACAATCTACCACCCTTCAAGTCTGATTCAAGTGGTTGAATCCCTAATAACTCGTGGCATAAGTGACACCATTCCAACTTATGCATATTGGCTCGGGAACTAATCACAGCATCCCCGTCTATAGGAAGGCCACATAATATGCTAACATCCTGAAGGGTGATGGTCATCTCCCCAACTGGCAAATGGAATGTGTGCGTCTCTGGACGCCATCTCTCAACTAAAGCCTCTATCTAATGCCAGTCATATTTGAAATGACCTAGCTTATAAACACCGTATAATCCTACGTCTAAAAGTTTGCTCTGTATCCTAACATCCAAGTTTCTAGGAAGTTCCGGACCGCGCCTAAATCTAAGAGTCTCAACTTCCTGTCTAGCCCAAATATAATTTGAACGGTGTTTATCTTGTAATCTTAATACGGAGGGGTCTAAGGGCCCTGGATCAACAAATGCTTGGGTTTGGTCCATCTGAAACAAACAACAAAACTATTAAACTAAAATTCAGTGAAAGAAAGGCTGCCCCGTTAAATATTTAACTGAAAAAGGACAATTTTCTGACGGTTTAGTTAAGTTTTTGACAGAAGATGGCATTTTTTTTGACAAAAAGACACAAGTGTTAATTATTAAACTATAATTCAGTAAAAAGCCCATTCTCGTTAAATATTTAACTGAACAACGAAAAATTCGTTAAATTTCTGACAATACAGTTAAGTTTCTGACAGAAACTTAACATTTTCGTTAAATTTCTAACAAAATTCGAATAAATTAAAAATCAAGTTTCATTAGATCTTAATAAATAACCTAACATGTATTAAGAAAACTCAACAAAAATTAACACAAATTATAGAAATAAATATAATTAAAACACAAATTATAGAAATAAAAATCAACAAATACTAACCTTATATTTTAAAAACGTGAGTGTGAATAACGTTTTTAGGATTTTGATTAAATCTTGGTTGGCTTGATGAGATCTTGGTTGGTTGGTTGGCAATGGCTGAGAGATAGAGAGAAGATGAGTGAAGAGAAGATAGGAATGAAGGGATGAAGGGAAGGGGGAGGGGGTCTGCACGTATGGGAATCAGTAAAGAAGAAGTCGGCATTGGCATTACCGACTTCACCACACTTTTCCAGAAAACGGCATTGGTAATGCCGACTTCACTGTAACCCTAATTGAAGTCGGTATTATCAATGCCGACTTTACTTAAAATTAATTAAAACTTCCTAATTAATGCAATTAATCCTCCCAATTAATCCTCCCAATTAATCCTCCAACGGCTGACTTTTGACTGACCAAAAAGGGCATTGGTAGTGCCGACTTCAGGCCAAAAACGGTACTACCAATGCCGACTTCTCAAAAAATGGTCATTTTGGTACATAAATTTTCCCTTGAGTCATTTAGGTAAATATTAATTTAAAAAGGAATATTTTTTAAAAAAAATCTTTACTTATTGGTCAAAAGATCCAATTTAAAATACAATAAATATAATTAGGGATTATGAAAAACACCTTTATCAAGAAAGGTTTTAATTGAATCCTTTTTGTTTTGACCCGCTACTTTATAATTTCTTAGGTTAACTTAACAAAGTGTATATTAAGATTATCCTAATAATTGTAATATATCTTAATATTTTTTTTTAATCTTTGTTATCTCTACCAAAGACTAATATAATATTTGACAATGAATATAGGTTAATGTAATTTTTACCATTAATCACTTTATATAATAATTATAACACTTGTAGACAAGTTTGTCAATTTCTTCAAAAGAGAAGAATATTGATTTGTGTATAATGCTAGATTTTCATTATTTGCTGTAATATATAACATAAATCTCATAAATTAAACCTAAATCATATACCTAGATGTCGTATATACCCTATACCCTTAACCTTAAATATAAATCATATAATTCATACCCTATATCCTAATTCATCTACATATATCTCATATATACCATATACCCAAAGCCTTTAATCTAAATGATATATTTCAAACCCTAAACCCTAATTAATCTATATTAACCATATACCCTAAACCTTAAATCTAAATCATGTACTTCATACTTCATACCCCATACCCCAAATCTTATTAATCTACCTAAATCTCATATATACCATATATCCTAAACCTTAAATCTAAATCATATACTTCATACCCTAAACCCTAAATCCTAATTCATCTACATTAATCTCACATATACCTATACCCTAATAATTAAATATAAATTATATACTATATACTCTAAACCCTAATTAATCTACATTATTCTCATATATATCATATACCCTAAACCTTAAATCACAACTATATACTACATACCCTAAATCCTAATTCACCTACATTAACCATATACCCCATACTGTAACCCCCTAAATCATATACCTAAATCCCATATATACCTCTAAACCGAACCACTCAATCTTATACATATACCTCTTATATACATTTTACCCTAAAACTTGAACAAATGAGAGTTAGTTTATGATTTGAGTTTCAGAATCAAAAAACTTAACGAAATTCGTTAAAGAAATTTAAGAGAGAGTTAAGGGAGTTTGTGTGAAAAAATTGTGAGGGAAGGGGTGGTATTTATAGTTGAGAAAATATGTTAGAAAAACAAAAATATTATTTTACCCCATACCCCATACTCTAACGTAGGGGTGTAAATGGTTCGGTTTGTTTCGGTTTATGCCAATTTATGGACCGAACCATTGGTCATCGGTTCGAAAAATCTCAAATCGAACCGAATCATGAAAAAAATCAAACCGAACCGAACCAAATTACCATGGATTGGTTCGAACCGCGGTTTAAACCATAGTTCAAACCATGAAATAGAACACGGAATAAACCATTAATTAGAACATGGTTTCAGACTACACAATTTATTGTCATGTTTGTTTGAATTTTCTAGACCTAGCATATAGAAGAGATTCAAAATTTAAATGAAATTGTGCTTCAATGTTTATGATAACAACAACCCATTTGAGTACTTGTAATGGTATGTGCTAAAAAGTGAATTAACATTATTACAGGAAGATTAACCAAAAGAAAAAAAGGTTATGGGCTAAATCCCATGTATAGAATTAGAGGTTTTTAAATCTAAATGTGAGGCGAAGATGAAATATATGACTATATACGGTTAATAATGAACGGTTTGATGGTTTGGTTTATTGGTTCGGTTTGGTGGTTCGGTCTCGCGGTCTCGATCCGTGGTTTGGGGGTCCAGATCGCAGACCAAACCGAACCACACGGTTTGACAATTTTGGAATCGAACCAAACCACTATTAATTGAAAACCGAACTAAATCGCGTGGTTTGGTTTGGTTCGATTTCGAACCGCGATTTGGACCAAACCACTAACACCCCTACTCTAACGGCTATATGCCGACAAATCTAACGAAATTTCTGACGAATTAGATGGTTTTGACAACGGTTCAACGGTTTCGATTTCGGTTCAGGCGGTTCACGATTTTTCAAAAGTAGAAACCGGAACAGGATCACCAAACCTCCGGTTACGGTTTCAAACGGTTCCGGTTTCGATCGATTTCGGTTCGTGGCGGTTCAACGGTTTCGGGCCGGTTACGGTTCCAATTTGGTCATCCCTAGGTAAAATAGTGTTTAATCCCAAAAATACTCTTGATTCCCTCGAACAAAACACTACTCCCCTCCCATCATTACACACTCTCAGTTTCTATCTCTATCTATTCATTTCTCACTTTCTGTCTCCATTCGGTTCAATTCTGACTCTTCCTCGACGACATTTAACCCCTATCCATCCCATTTATAAGGTTCTCCATATGTTTTCTTATCTGGCGAGAAAAGTACCTTTTTAGTACTTAAAATACTTTAAGTTTTACCTTTTAGTCAGTGAACAATTTTTTTTACTTAATAATCCATAACCTAACGTTTTAAGGATGATGTAGTCCCTTCATTTGACAGGCGTTAAACTCAATGTTAACTTCGTCTGAGCTAGCACCTACCTGACATCTTCCATCCCACGTGGCAATGACTAAGCATCTTCATTTTTAACCAACAATATCCTCTGAGAAGACGAATACAACTACTTCAATTTCTCTATTTTCCCACCTCCTCCACCGTAGCTCGTCGTCACATCATCATCATCTTCTTTTTCTTCTTCACTAGTGTATCACCCGTGCGATGCACGGCGATATATAAAATTTTATAGTTAAGAATGAAAAGGAATTAAAAAAAAAATAAGTAAATAAAGAAACAACAGTACAAATTAAATTGGTTGATATACATTTGTAAACAATACTTAAGAAATTTCATAGTATTGATCTTCATTGAGACAACACATACGCACACACTCATATATGTTTTAAGAAAGAAATTATTAAAAAGTGATAGAGGATATGAATTACGCATTTTGAAAAATTTCCTAAACACCACATTCATAGTATAATTGTTGGTTAAATTGTCTTCTTCGAAATTAGATATCCAAATATGAAGTCTATTTGGATGGGTGACTCTAAATAAAGCAAATAAAGCTGAGCATGACTCAAAACATGATTCTTTAAAAGGATTCAACTGTAGATAGAAATTGTCCCAGACTTTTGTTTATAGACATGACATAAATCATGGGAAATTGACGACGTTCAAAATTGAAAGGAATTCTAGTATCCGATGGAGTGAGCGACATCCGAGGGATTAATACCTTTTTTCCGGTTTAAATGTATTTAAAATCCACACAATAGCTTCCTCAAAAAAAAAATACCTAACAAATTCTGAAAAAGATTACTTCCAAGTCATTATCGAAATATTGAATACTTTTTTCCTTCTTTATATATAAATATATATAGAGAGTTCAATGCTAGAAGCACAAAATAAAGTCACAAAATCCTAATCACAAAATGAGGTGGTGATATTTTATTAGTTGTATCGATAGTAGACAAGCTACATTTTAATTAAAAACATCAATAAAATCATTACAGCTAGGATTTTGGAGTAAGATTTTGTGACTATTTTGTTTCTTTAGTATCTCAAAATATATATGTATATATTATGAAACTGCTACATTTCAGATTTTCATCGGTAAAATTTCTTCTTAGTAAGTGTTACATTTTAGGCGACGAACAACTTAACTTTTTTGTTTCTGCAAATATGATTTTACAAAAAAAAAATCAAAATCATATCATGATGCTACTACTTCGATTCGTCTCGTCGAGACGAACACAACGGTGTTTTCAAATTTGTTTCTACTTCAAAATCTCAAGTTATTTCATTTTAAAGTTGTTGAAAGTTTTTTTTTTAAAAAACATACACGTGACAGACTTTGGACGCGCGGGTTAAGACTTGGCGTGGCGGACCTGAGCGGATGGGTTGGACAACCCGTTTTACGGCCGTCTCACCCAAGTTTTTGTCATAAAAAAGTAGTTAGTTACGGAGTTTAATAACAAATCATTTCTTATAATATTTTTTCTGAATATATGTTTATTAAATCAAGGAAAAATAAACATTAATTTAAGACAAACGAAATAAATCTTTGCCATCTCTTTTATATATTTCTATTTCCTAAGTAATAATTTCTTTAATTATAATCTGTAAAATGAAATAATAAATTATTTATTAAAAATTACTAATGGAAATATAATAAATATAAATTAATCAATGGGATTTCACAATGAAAATTTTTAAAACAGGATTGAAATAATATGAAATAATTGAATTTTTTCTTTCTGAAAAACCAAAATTGAAATTAATGAGTACTTAGAAATCTCTCTCTATTGTTTCATGACTTCTAAAAGCTCAAAAATGGTGGTATATGTCACTTTATCTATTTTTACATTTTCACCTATCTTTAAAAAAAATCCACCAATCACTCATATTTTCTCAAAAGTCTAATTCCCTAAAATATACTTAATTCTCTAGTTTTTTTGTAATAAAACGATTTTTGAAAAAAAAAATACACAATATATGGTATATGATTTAAAACATTCCAATTATAAGATGCTCTAAAAATAAAAATGTGATGGACATATTAAATAAATAAATAAATAAATAAAAATGTTAACAATTTGCTTTTCCTCCTTCATCGTCTTTGGAACAAAGACAAAAGTCATGGTTCACGTTCAAAAATAAAAAATTAATGGTCACGTTCTTCTTCTCTCTGTTCCTCCCTCTCGTTCAGAAAATGAGCACATAAACATAGTTTATTTTAGACTTGCAATTGCAATGCTCCGAAACAAATACTCTATCCAATCCAAAATAACTGTCACATTTTAGTTTTTCACTGATTTTTAAGAAAATCAATTATTACTATGAATTAATGAACAAAATTATAATTATGTTTATATTAATTATTTCTCTCTCATACAATATTTTACTTAATAAAACAATAAATGAATTATTACAAATTTCAATGATAAAAAATGAAATTTCAATGCTTTTAACTCAAAAGTGATAATTATTTTGAAAAAAAAAATTGCCCAAAAAAATAATTATTTTAAATCGGAGAGAGTACATGAAAGATAATCTTGTGCATGTACCACGTACTATTGAATTAATAAATTAAACTTAATTATTATGTTTGTCCTAAAAATGAATGAATGTCCATTTCTATTTAATTGATTGATCACAAATTTGATTATTTATTTTGAGATAAAATGAATAATAAATAGGGAAAATTGTATAAAAGATAATGCGTACCAATTTTTACTAATGTAGATGAAACATGTGTACCCAAAGCACCAAGTGTCTAAGTGCATGCAAATTAAACACGTATCCTCAAAGCACCAAGAGTCTTTGCCCCTCTTCTAAATCTAATTGTGCAAAGCTTCCTAAAGAAGCCAATAATTTTCAAAGACTAATCATAGAAATTCTAGAAGACTTAGATGATTACGAAAATACCCATAATGAAATATTATAAGGACAATTTTGTCATATGATAGCGACACTTTTGAGCGGGAAAGCCCACTTTCTTGCTTTTAATATAGTATAGATTGTCGCCAGCGACATCATTTTGGGGAGAATATTGTTGGGATATTTCTACTTTTACGAACGCTTTACACCACAAGAAAAAAGGTTATTAACAACATTTATATATAATACAATAGAGGTCAAATCTAACCGCTACACAAAGAGTGGCTCAGATTTGATCTCGCAAAAGATAAAGAGCGGCCTAAATTTAAAGTTGGAAAAAATAAAAAAAAACTCTCCTACACCGGTTACTAACTGATGTAAATAATTAATAATTTTTATTAACAAAATTGAATTTTACTATGTTGACAGTGTAAAAATAATTATTAATTTTAAGTATTAAGCTAAATGGTGAATTTACTAACAAATATATTTTTATTAGAGTAGATTAAATATATTAAAACTTATTCTGAAAAATTTATAATATAAATATGACATCAATATGTTCTGGTTTCTTCCTTCTTATAGAAAATATAATGGAGGCAGTGGATCACAAATAATTGTATTATTTTTTTTATGAAAAATGAAAACCTAAAAAAAATTCAAATACAATAATTTAGTTTTATTAAAAAAGAAAATGAAAATTTTTCTTTACTCTAGAAAAATAATTCATTATTATATTAGATTATTATTTTGTAGTGACTATAATATCTCCCTAAGATATATCATAAACTCCATAAAAAGGATAATTTTGTCATTTTATTGAAAAATATTGGATAACTAAAAATGTAAAGGCTATTAATTTGAAATCGTGGTTTTAATAGTACTTGCACATGCATCATTGTTTTAACCGTTTCACAAGTTTTCGATGACATTTTCATATGTCGTTTTCATCTAACGTTCTTTAGAAAAAAACATTTTTCATGGCCAAATTATTTCGTTGTTATTTACTGCAAATTAATTACTTAGGTAAAACAGTAAAAGAGAGAGGTCATTTAGGAACAATTCATTACCCTATAGTTGATTCGTTGAAATGAAATTATGTGTTTATCTAGAGGCTCATTTGTTTTGCTCAAGATTCTTTATTCTTTGCCATTTTTATGCTCTTTGGCAGATATACAAGTAGCTTAAGATAAGGCTTCATACATACATGAGTAGATGAACTATTTCTGTTGATAGGTAAATGACATTGTATGCTGACTAAAAATTTCTCCATCATCTTATTACAGACTATATTCTTTTTGAGTTATCTACTTCTGAAACTCGAAATTTGAGAGCGTATGTATATGAGATTTTTTCCTGATCTGATATTATGGTTCTAAGCTCGGAGAAGACCCGACTTAGTAACTTCCTATTTTGGCACATAACCAACTCTCTCTTGGACTCTCCTAAAGCGTTTTGGTCATAGCTTGGTCGGAGGCACATTGTGTGCGTGGGGGGGATTTTGACTATGAATTTACTTATTTTGTGTGTGTGTGTGTGTGCTTATGTGCCCGTTAGAGAGAGAGAGAGCTGGTGGGTGGGTGGGGGTTCATGGGGTGTGAGGGGTGCATATAATATATTTTTATTATGTAGAAGATGCTTCATAAAGGGTGGCTCATATATAGAGTGCTTAAAGTTTTCTATTTTTTATCGATCACCTAAATCCCAAATGTTTTAGATTTGTTTTTGCCTCCTTTTTATTTTTCTTTTTCTTTGTGTGTGTGTGTGGTGGTGGGGGTGGCGGTTGATGGGGTGAGGTGAGGGTGGATGTGGATATGGATAGTACAGAATGAAGATGCTTTATTTGTATAATATTTTAATATTTTTTCATATGATGTGCTTAATGTTTTCTATCATAAAATGTTGAAGCTATACCATTGAAAACTTTTCAATGCCACAAATAGATTGATCCTCAGTTTTCGCTTTTCTTTTAATCACTTTTTCGACATAATTTGTCTCTTTGTTTTCATGTTAGTTTTGATGGTTTTACATAGAAGGTGGCGAGTACTCGATAGTGAATAATAGAGTAGAAGGTGATGAGAAAATTAATAAAGATATATTGGGGGTACTGACCCGTGCGATCCGCACGGGAGGTCTGTACTAGTATAACAACATTTTTTCACAACGTTTTTTTAATAAATGTTGTATTTATCGGAATATAACAACGTTTCTACGTAAAACGTTGTGATCATTTAATAATACAACGTTTATCAAGAAAACGCTGTAATCAATTATCACGGTTTTTTTAAGAAAACGTTGTAGTACAATGTTCATTGACTACGTTTTATTTTAATGTTGTAGTTTTGTCTTCCAATACAACGTTTATCAGTTGAAACTTTGACGGGGTGACTTTTAAATATGAACTGGCCATTCATATTTGCACCGCTTTTATCACTCTCTCCCTCTCTCCCTGAACCTCTCCTCTTTTACTTATGACATCCTTCTCTTTCCTTTCACTTCAGAGTCAATCGTCTCCTCCCTCTCCCTCCTGCTGGTTGTCCCTCTCCTTCTTCCGGTTATCCCCCGACCAGCTAACGATTCAAAAAATCACACCTCAGTTCATGGAAATAGGGATTGTTAGAAAGCTCATGAAAGGGTGGGTTTACCTATGTGCCTCCTTATTTCTCTTCGCCTAATCTGTTAGGGTTTTGTTTACCATTCAATTTCTCACTTTTTATCTCTAATGCTACGGATCTAGTCAAATGAAATTGAATAAGAACTAGGGTTTTACAATTGCTAAATGAATCTCTTTTATTTTGATTCTAAATATGTAGGGTCATCAGTTCATCATGTCCAGAAGCTTCCCCCAACGTCTATTGTTACAAACACATCGGCTCCCGATCAAACCGCTGCTCAAGGTCTATCGGCTAAGCACGCCAAGCTTCCTTTCAAGCCTCTCCCCTGCTTTGGCTGGTATGCTTGATAAAAATATCACTCCTGTCTGAATGTGTGTGTGTGTGTGTGTGTAAAAACTAATTTTTATCTGATTCTTATCCCTTTCATTGATTTAAGTCTAATTTCATGGACATATAGTTTTAATGTCTTTTCTGTTTGGTTCCTGTTTGGTCCATCAAACATGGACGCGGTGGTGGGTTAATATTTTTGCTGTTACAAGTGTGTATATATCTTATATCCTATCCATATTACAAATTAGGAACCAGGTACCATGTATGATAATCCTAACAGGCTTCTTATTGGGATAAAAGCAGTGTTCTAAAAGACCCCGCCTAAGGGCGCCTAGGCCCCGCCTAGGCGCTAGGCCCTTCTCCAACGCCTAGTTCTAAGCCCCGCCTAGGTCCCGACTAGTCCCCGCCTAGGCGCTAGGCCCGGCTCCGCCGCCTAGCATCCGCCTAGCGCTTTTTAGAACCTTGGATAAAAGTAAGCTGTTTGGAGCGATGATGGAGAGTGGTCAGGAATGTCAATATGTTTTTAGCCCTTATGGGAATTGGAATTTTCTCATTTTTCCTATCCCGCCTTTGCTCTACGTTCATATCTGTGTTAATGTAGTTGAATGTTCAGGTATGATGGAGCGATTGAAGAACTTAAACCAAATGACTATCTGGCGTGCTATGCAGGATGGGTAGACAAGGAAGAGGTATGGTTCATATAAGCACACTATGTTATCTGCATAAGTCTCGTATACTTGCTATAAGTTACTGCTAGTCCATTGGACTTTGTACGATCTTGTTTTACTATGCTGTTTTCCCTCTTTTCTACTTGAAAACAACTTCTTTTGTTGATGTCAAATTGAAAAGTCTTATTTGAGTAAATAAGCTCTTAATATAATTTATTCTTGTTGACATCTAGGACATACAAGCCTAGTTGATTTATCTACAATCAAAATTGGGAGAATTAAATCATAGGACTTTATAATTTGATGCAATAAATGTAATAGCTTCGTGATCATATTTTTAGTTCATGAACTAAAATTTAAACTTGTTGGCAATGTCAGTCATAGAAAGCAAGTACGTATTTCATATTTTTTGTTCTTTCGTCTTTGAGATATGTTTTTCTCTCGGAGTTTTATTGATGTTGTGTTTGATTAACGAGTTTTAAAAAGGTAGAAAGGTATCCGTTACTCAACCAGTATTCGAATTAAACAACTTAATATTAGTATTTTGTCTAAGCATTCCAAAAGTACTTTATTTTTTTTTTTTTTTTTTTTGTTGTTGTTCAGAACCATGGTCAAACTGAATTTGTTATGACTTTTGTCTATAGTATTTGAATGTGCTTTTGTGCAGGTTTCACTAAACTCTATTTTGGTTTTCCTTTACAGGTTCGCAGAGATTCCCGGTGAATTTGTCGTGACTTTTCCAATGCCTATTGTGTAGGACTTAGCCATTGTAACTATCCTCTGCTAGAATGGTTATTGCCGGTGTTTATGGGACGTGTAACTTTTTTTTGTGTAGCAATAGTAACATTTCCCATTTGTTTTCTAAAATATTATTGTGTTTACGAGTGTTGTATTGTTTACCAAATTGGTCTAAGCCTCATTATAAATCTCAAAACTCTCCTTTGTAGTTCGAAAATTATTTTGTTTGAGTTTTGTACTCCTTCAATGGTGTTGAGTGTAATAAGTTGCTGCAAAATCTCCTGGTGTAAATTATGGTGATTTTCGAGACTAAATTGTAATTATTATTTTTTTTTCAATAAAAATAGCATGCAAAACATTTTAAGAAAATGTTGTAGAATATGTTCCACAACGTTTAATAAAGCTTGTAATACCTTTTGTACAACGTTTAACTAAACAGTTAAACGTTGTATTAAATTTATTACAACGTTTTTCACAACATTTTATAAATGTTGTCTTAAATGTGAACCTATTACAACGTCCTCCACCCAAGTTTGGATCGACTCCACCCAAGTTCGGATCGAAGCTCTGTCCATGTCTCTCTCAGTTCGAAGCAATTTAAATATTGCAGCGACTTTAGATCTTGATGTTCGCTACATGAAGAACGCTGTAGCCGCGGTCGCATCAGATCCGCAAGCTCGCTTATGTCCTACTCTAGCCATTGTTATTTGGAGTTTTTTTTTTTCAAGTTTAGAGTATGAACATACATAAATATATAATGTGGAGCGGAAAATTTCATATTTGAAGTACTTGTACACTGTGGTTCTGATAAACACCGACTAGTCCATTTATTTATATGACAGTGTTAATTGAAATCGGGTTGAATTTGCTTTGTTGTTATGACAGAACAGCAATCACAAAGTTTTTGAAAAAAAATAAAAATAAATGGGTTTTCTGGTTATTTTACGGCAAATTGTTAATTTTATGAAAAATTATGTTAATTTTTGGTCTTATAATTGAATTATCAAAATCAAAATTAGTCTGATAACTAAACTATAAGAGTCAATTTTGAAAAAAAAAAGAGTTTATTTTTTGATTTTTTTAAATATATGAAAAAAGTATGAAAAATATAACTCTTATAGTTGAACTATTAGAATAAATTGAGTCTATAATAAATTATGAGAGTCAATATTAATAAAATATCAAAGTTTTTTTAGGTATTTTTTAAAAAATATGAAAAAGGAGAAAAATGACCCTTATTTTGTTTTCCGAATCATATTGTGATGATAAATGATATATTCAGGGGCAGATACAAGAAGGGAGATGGGGGTAGAAGTGAACCCCCCAAATTTCTGTCAACAGTTAAAAAAAGTTATTACTAAGTGCACCCCTAACCAGCTTCAACCCACTCCAAAAACAAAATAACAGACGCTAAAAAAAAAGACACAGATAGATACAAAAAAAGGAAAACAGAGAAAGGCAAAAATAAAAAAGCGATCCAACAATCAACGACCACGGACCACCCCTCCACGACTCCTCCGCGCCAAATCCGGCTGAGAACCATGACCAACCATCTCCACCACCTCCGATCTTACACATACACACTCATTCTCATATTAAGTTTCAATTTGGGGATTTCAATTTAGGGATTTTATTGTTAGGGTTTTTAGTGTAGAGTAATTTGAGATTTTTGATTTAGGGTTTTGAAATGAGATTTCAGTTTTGATTTGATTTGATTTGATTTAGGGCTCATAATAAGAATTATTATGTTGGGGCAAGTAATAGGAGTGAATTTGTGTTGTGTCTTTAAAGTCTGCTATTGAGAGTGTATTTGCTGGTTGGAGTTTGAGTTTGATGAAACTTCGGGGACAAAGCTATGATGGGGCAAGTAAAATGAGGGGTAAATTTGGTGATTTGAAAACTTTTATTATGAAAGAACATCCGTTTGCATATTATGTTCATTGTTTTGGACAAATGAGTGGTGAATTTGGTGGTTACAAATAATGATGTAATTTAATCGTTTTTATAGTATGAAAACGTGTGAGTGACAAATTTAGTATGTTCTTTGTTTCTTGTAATCGATGTAGATAGTTATGTAAAATCCACTAATTTTGAAGCTTTTGTGTAATGTAATTTGTGAACCACTTAATTTTGGGTCTGAGTCCGCCCATGAATATGTTGTTAATTGTATGCATATGTGATATGCATTTAAAAAAACGTGTGTTAGTCTCTGTTTTGATTTGAGTGTTTTTGTGAATGAGGCATTTACCAAATAATCCCTCTAAAGAAACAATACTACTTTTTAGGACAATTTCTAATTTGCTTAACCATTTAGTCCCTAGCTTAATAACTACACCCTTCCAACATTTTACTAAGTTCACCCTCCTATCATTCACTAAGTCCACTCTCTTTAACAATTTAATTTCTCTCCAACCACCCTCACCTTAAGTCACCCCATCCCCATCTTCTCCGGTCAACACTTCCGGCAACCATCAACTCCGGCAACCAACTCCGGCGACTTTTTCCGGCGACTTTTTTTTTTTTTTTATACGCCGGCGACCTCTCCGGCGACCAAACAACTGAGAACTTAACTTATCAGTAAGTTCTCAGTTGTCAACTAAACTACTAATAACACAATTAACTCCGGTGACCTCTCCGGCGACCAAACAATTGAGAACTTAACTTATCAGTAAGTTCTCAGTTGTCAACTAAACTACTAAGAACACAATTAACTCCGGCAAATACCAACTCCGGCGACCACCAACTCCGGCGACCAAACAACTGAGAACTTAACTTATCAGTAAGTTCTCAGTTGTCAACTTAACTACTATACTAAGAACACGATCAACTCCGGCGACCTCCTCGGCGATTACCAACTCCGGCGATCTCTCCGGCGATCAAACAACTAAGAACTTAACTTATCAGTAAGTTCTCAGTTGTCAACTAAACTACTAAGAACACGATCAACTCCAGTGACCATCAACTCCGGCGACTAAACAACTGAGAACTTATCAGTAAGTTCTCATTTGTCAACTAAACTACTAAGAACCTATTTTTTACTCCGATGACCTCTCTGACGATCGAACAACTGAGAACTTATCAGTAAGTTCTCAGTTGTCAACTAAATACTAAGAACCTTATTTTTTTGTTTTGTTGACCTCTCCGGTGACCAAACAACTGAGAACTTATCAGTAAGTTTTCAGTTATCAACTAAACTAATAAGAACACGATCAACTCTAGTGACCACTAACTTCGGCAATCAAATAACTGAGAACTTATTTGTAAGTTCACAATTGTCAACTTAACTACTAAGAACATAATTAACTCCGACGATCCAACTCCGGCGACCAAACAACTAAGAACTTATCAGTAAGTTCTCAGTTGTCAACTAAACTACTAAAAACCTTTTTTATTAAACTTCGGTGACCTCTCCGGCAATGAAACAACTGAGAACTTATCAGTAAGTTCTCAGTTGTCAATTAAACTACTAAGAATATTTTTTATTTACTCTGATGACATTTCCGGCGAACAAACAACTGAGAACTTATCGATAAGTTCTCGATTGTCAACTAAATTGTGGGTCATACTTATCATATCCACTCATTTCTTTCCTCTCACAACCATTTTTTCACTCATTATTTTTCTTAATTTTTGTGTCTCATCAAAATGGTGATGTTTTGAGCGGGACAGAAAGAGTATAACCAAATTGTCGATCACACTGCTCCATAATGAGCAATTTATTAGAAAATATTTGAAAATCTTAAAGAGTAATTTTTTTTAAAAAAAAATCTTAGCCGCACCACACCTATATTTACCGTAGCTATTAGGGATGACAACGGATCGGATTCGACCTAACCGAACTCGACCCGATTATTCAAGCATATCAATCGAACCAGACCCGAAATGGCTGAATCAGACCCGATCCCGAAATAATTTTTTTAACATTATAGTTTATTTCTTGATATGAGTAATTTTTTTCTTAATGATTAAATTTATTATTTTACCATTAAATTAATTGTTTATTTAGTTTTATTTCACTAAATTACTAAATATCTTATAGATAATAATTTTTGAGCTTAAAAATTTATAAAAAGAATACATTTTTCTAATTTGAAAATGTATTATCATTAAACCCTATTTTTAACATCATCAGTTTCAAAAAAAAAAAAAAAGACCACCATCACCTACATCAATATCACCATTTTTATCTCCATCACCAATATTAACGCCATCACTACTAACAGCACCGCCACCACCAAAATCCCATTACCACTAACACTCACAATCATGGCGAGAGGGAGAAGGGAGGAGACTACCGGATGACCACCATCACAACAACCACGCAAATCACAGAGAGAGCTTATTCAAACCAAAACACATCGTCAATGCTATAACCAGATGAGAAAATTACGCCATAGTCCCTCAATAATATCTAATCTACATCCTAAGACAGCCTATTTCTTAATTTACTTCCTAATCCTAAAAAATATTTTTTCATACCATATAATCCCTCACTTAATTTGTCACTTAATTTAAATTTTAAATAATATAATTAAACCCTTCCCCTCCCCACCCACCCACCCACCCAGTCACAAACACACACACACACTCTCTCTCACACACACACTTTCTCTCTCTACTCCCTCTCTCCCGTCAACTTCCGGCGACCTCCCCCTTAACTCCGGCGAATCCCATACTCACACACACACACACACACACACACTTTCTCTCTCTACTCCCTCTCTCCCGTCACTACCCCTCCCCTCCACAATTTCCGGCGCTGATCTCTCTACTCCGGCGATCGTCCCCCTCAACTCCGGCTGAATGACCTCTGCCTCCTTCATACCGCCCAGATCTGGCTCGAAACATTCAGATCTGCGTGATGTGTCAGCCGTTTTCTTCGTCATGTGGTCAATGAGGACCTCGTCATATACAATCACGTCAGATTCAGTAAGAATCTTATACTCTCTCATCCTTGAAAAATTTCCCTTGCCTTCTCTATTGTTCCATGCTTCCACATGCCAGAGATGATAGCCGAGACCGAGAATACGATATTATTGGTGGACAACTCTGTTGTATCATCTCATTAAGAACCTCCAAAAAATTTTCTGCATTGTTTGATTTATTTTGATATTTATTATGAGACGGAGATAGTATTACTTTGGTTTCTTATTTATTTTGAGACGGAGATAGTATTATTTTCGTTGTTGTATTTATTTTGATATTTATTTTATGACGAAAAAGTATATTAAAAGTACATATTTATTTTGATATTTTTTTTGAGACGAAGATAGTATTACTTTCGTTGTTGTATTTATTTTGGGATGGAGGTAGTACTACTTTCATTGTTGATAATATAAAATAAAAAATGAAAAACTTCTTACTTGTTTGGTCGCCGGAGTAGGTGGTAGTCGGAGTTGATGGTGTTTTTAGTAGTAGTTTAGTTGACAACTGAGAACTTACTGATAAGTTAAGTTCTCAGTTGTTTGGTCGCCGGAGTTGGTGGTCGTTGGAGAGGTCGCCGGAGTTGGTGATCGTTGGAGTTGATCAGTTGTTTGATCGCCGGAGTTAATTGTGTTCTTAGTAGTTTAGTTGATAACTGAGAACTTACTGATAAGTTAAGTTCTCAGTTGTTTAGTCGCCGGAGAGGTCACCGAAGTTTAATAAAAAAGGTTTTTAGTAGTTTAGTTGACAACTGAGAACTTACTGATAAGTTCTCAGTTGTTTGTCACCGGAGTTGGATCGTCGGAGTTGATTATGTTCTTAGTAGTTATGTTGACAATTGTGAACTTACAAATAAGTTCTTAGTTATTTGATTGCCGAAGTTGGTGGTCACTAGAGTTGATCGTGTTCTTATTAGTTTAGTTGATAACTGAGAACTTACTGAAAAGTTCTCAGTTGTTTGGTCACCGGAGAGGTCAACAAAACAAAAAAATAAGGTTCTTAGTAGTTTAGTTGACAACTGAGAACTTACTGATAAGTTCTTAGTTGTTCGATCGTCGGAGAGGTCATCGGAGTAAAAAATAATAGGTTCTTAGTAGTTTTAGTTGACAAATGAGAACTTACTGATAAGTTCTCAGTTGTTTATTCGCCAGAGTTGGTGGTCACCGGAGTTGATCGTGTTCTTAGTAGTTTAGTTGACAACTAAGAACTTACTGATAAGTTAAGTTCTCAGTTGTTTGATCGCCGGAGAGATCGCCGGAGTTGGTAATCGCCGAGGAGGTCACCGGAGTTGATCGTGTTCTTAGTATAGTAGTTAAGTTGACAACTGAGAACTTACTGATAAGTTAAGTTCTCGGTTGTTTGGTCCTTCGGAGAGGTCGCCGGAGTTGGTGGTCGCCGGAGTTGGTAGTCGCCGGAGTTAATTGTGTTCTTAGTAGTTTAGTTGACAGCGAGAACTTGCGATAAGTTAAGTTCTCAGTTGTTTGGTCGCCGGAGAGGTCGCCGGAGTTGGTGGTCGCCGGAGTTGGTAGTCGCCGGAGTTAATCGTGTTCTTAGTAATTTAGTTGCAACTTAGAACTTACTGACAAGTTAAGTTCTCAGTTGTTGTTTCGCCAGAGAGGTCGCCGGCGAAAAAAAATAAAAATAAAAAAAAAAAAGTCGCCGGAAAAAGTCACCGGAGTTGGTCGCCGGAGTTGATGGTTGCCGGAAGTGTTGACCGGAGAAGATGGGGAGGGGGTGACCTAAGGTGAGGGTGGTTGGAGAGAAATTAAATTGTTAAAGAGATTGGACTTAGTAAAATGTAGGAAGGGTGTAGTTATTAAGCTAGGGACTAAATGGTTAATCAAATTATAAATTGTCTTAGAAAGAAAGTAGTTTTGTTTCTATAGAGGGATTATTTGATAAATGCCTCTAACCAGATTGCTTTATCAAATCAAAACACAATATTGAAAAATCCAATTACCCAAAAAAAATTAAAAGGACCAAATTCATATTTTTAAAATGGACAAATTTATATTCAATCTAAAACTGGAAAACAATTATATTCAAAAGTGATTTGGAAGGAATTCAGACCAAAAAAAAAAAGTTGAACTAGATCAGATTCAAACAAAAACTGGAGGAGATGAAGAGATAGAAAGAGAATATGGTTTCAAATTTAATTAGATGTAGATTTGACAGGAAAAGAGAAGTGGTAGTTCATCGGAGAGAGAAGAGTCGCCGGCAGCTAGATTGAAGACAGGAAGAGCCGCCGGAGGTCGGAGAGGGGAGGGTGGTTGGAGGAGAGGGAGGGGAGGGGTCTCCGGAGTTGGGAAGGGAGTAGGGGTCACCGGAGGTTAGAAGGAGTTCGCCGGAAGTGGGGGAAGGGTTCGCCGGAGGAGGTGGCCGAAAATGGGGAGGGGTGATGGCAGAGATGAAGAGAGAGAGAGAGAAAGTGAGTGTGTGTGTGTGTTTTTTGGGTGTGTTAAATTAATATGATGGGAGTGTGATTAGTCATTTAAATTGTCAAGAGATTATTTGGTTAGGTAAAATATTTTATTGGATTAGGAAGTAAGTTGTAAATGTCTTTGTTTTAGGAAGTAAATTTGATATTATTCAGGGATTAGGAAGTAATTTTCTCTTTGTGAATTGTAATTTGGAGTTTATACGAAAACCTCAAATTTGAAAAGTCCTAATTTCAGAACGTAAAATCTAGGGAGAAACGCGTTTCTCCATAAGTTATGGAGAAACGGGTTACGGGTATCCAGAACCTTTTGAAAGGATATCCAGAAACTTTTTGTATTGGCCATGACCTTGTCCCATGGTTACTTCTCGGATATCGGTCAAAGGTTACGGATATCCAACCCTTTGAAAGGATATCCGAGAAGCTTATGAAAGTGATATCCGAAACCTTCAAAATGATATCCAGAAACTTTCAAAATGTTTACGGATATTCATTTGATGGTTTCTGGATATACATTTGAAGGTTTTTGGATATCCAGAAACCTTCAATAAGCAATTTCTGGTCTTGGCCTTGGATTTGGCTTCAAATCTATTTTTTCTGGATATCCGCCCAAAGGCTTCTGGATATCCGTTCCAAAGCTTCTGGATATCCAGAACCCTTTGAGACTGATATCCAGAAATTTTCTTCTGGTTATCAAACGTATAGCTTCTGGCTATTAAAAACGCGTTTTTCCATAGTTATGGAGAAACGCGTTTCTCAGCAGACCTACTCATTTCAGAATTGTAGAATGTGGGAATTTAGTTGTTGTTTTCTGAAAATTAGAAATTTTTAAGGTTTAATTTTGGTTGATTGATTATTATACTAATTGGTTTAGGATTTAATCAATTTGTGTAATTTTGTTTAATGTTGTTAAATTGCAAAATTTGTACTAGATCGTACTTTTATTTAGAATGAAATATTCTTATGTACTAGATTGATCAATAGACTGTATTGATCTTCCTTTATTTTTTTGGTTGAAATTTGTTCTTGCTTATTTGCTTGATCTTGCTTCTAAACATGCTAGGAGGAACTTGTTTTTATATTATCTTGCAAGGCTATATCGTATTTTTATTTAATGAAATATTCTTATGTACTAGATTTATCAATAGATTGTAGGTCCACTTCCTCTAATGTCCCTTTGGTGAGATTCAAACCCAATGCAGCACGTATCAGATCTAAAATTTCATAGACACCACTCGCACTCTTATAACTAACTGACTTATAAGACTATTTCCTTTCTTATAAGTGACTTATAAGACTTTTTCGTCTCTTATAATTGACTTATAAAATAATTTTTTCAACAACAAAAAATTTCAAGTAACAATGAATTAATCTCTTAATTTACACATTACAACTTTTATAGCTGAATTATAATACCAACTTGCCTTTTATAACTACTTCGTCTTTTATAATTGACTTATAAGACAAAAAAAAATCAACTAAAAATCAAAAATTTAAATAATAATGACGATTTAATCTCAAAATTTAAACATTACAACTTTTATAGCTTAATTATAAGACCAACTAACCTCTTATAATTGACTTATAAAATAATTTTTTAAAACAAAAAAACCAGATCGCCTCTTATAATTAAAGTGTAAAAGTCTATTTTTCACTTTTTTTTTCAAAAAAATAAAATAAATTTTTTAATATTTTATTAATGTTGACTCTCATATTCGGTCAAACAACAATTAGCTCTTATAACTGACTTATTAGACAACTTTATCTCTTATAAGTGACTTATAAGACTAATTTGTCTCTTATATTGACTTATAAGACAATTTTTTTTCAAAAAAAAAATATTTTTTTTTAATTATAACAACGAATTAACCTTATAATTTACAAATTACAACTTTTATAACAGATTTATAAGACCAACTAAATATTTTTTTTCAACCAAAAAAATTAAAATTTTCAATAATAACAATAAATTAATCTCATAATTTACACATTACAACTCTTATATCTTAATTATAAGACCAAATCACCTCTTATAATTTCAATGTGAATGTGAATATTGATCTCATATCTCATATTTATCCATTTTCTTACACATTAGAAAGGTGTAATTTGTGAGTTGTGGCAATTTCTTCCTCTTTTCAATATACTTACGTGTCGAAAAGAAAGTTGCTGAGTGAAAAGAAAGTTGCTGAGTGGTAGGGATACTTTTTAGGGAAAATTACATTTTAGGCCCCAGAGTTTAGAGAGTGTTTCTAAGTCAGGCTCTATTGTATCACTAATTACAATATAGGCTCCAGAGTTGTTATTATGTTAGCATTTTATGGTTTTTAACTAGTTTTGTTAAAAAAATTCGTTAAATGCTCATGTGCAAGTCACATGTCATTTAACAGAGGATGTTTTTTAACAATAATTCTTTCATTGTTGTTTTAATGCAAATTAATTGAAAATAAATAACCAAAATTAAAAATATAAATTAAAAATCCCATTTTATGTTTCAAACTTTAAAACAAAATAAAATAATTATTATCTAAATTTAAAAAAATGAATAAAGTTAATATAATTAAAAAAATTGAAAACATTAATATATTATGTTGGAAACGTTATTAGATTAAAATTAAATATTTCATTTTTGAAGCAATAATAATTATTTTATTGATTTAAAAATACAATATTTATTGGATGGAAATTAATAGTTAGAATAAAAAATTACTTTAATTTTTTTAAGAAAAATTATTCCACCTTAGTGTTATAAAAGAAAGAAAAAAAAAACCCCAAACTCAGAGTCCTCTTCATCACCATTGAGAGATGTGGTAGCTTCTTTCTTCTACTTTTTTATCTCACATTTCATGGTGTTGAGTTGAACCTTTGTTCTCTCATTTATATCCAGATCCATAGTAAAACCCACAATCCTCTTCATCACCATGAAATGTGCAATTTTAAGTCCCAAATCACATTAACATTTTATAAAATATTTTACAGTAGAGTAGACAGAAAGTTGAATGATGTGCAGTCTTAGAGCAGTTGCAGTCATGCCATTTTCACACGATACCAGCTTATGTGGCAATGATGTGTTGGAATTTTTGTATTAGAGGTATGAAGTTCATAGGCTATGACATGAAAGTGTTTGGCTTGAACTGAATTGGCAAAAAGGGAACAAAATCACGTCTGAAGCACTGCGGGGGAGAGCGGCCGCGCTCGTGCCAAGAGCGGCCGCGCTTAAGGGCCGAGGCTTCGCCAATTTTTCCTGGAGCTTAGCGCGGTCGCGCTCCTTGTTAGGGCGGCCGCGCTTGTGACGGGATTTGACTTTTCCTGGGCCGATTTGGAGCAGGTTTTTAGGCCTAATTAAACCTAAAACCTAATATTTACCACAAGTATAAATACTCTTTTCCCTCAGCCGTTTTTGGTACATGAATATAAGAGAGAAACACAATTCTCTTGCTTTTATTCATTGATCAATTACTCCCGTTCATAGAGATTCAAGGCGACTGAGATAGGACCGCCGGTGACTACCTACCTGTGTGCTGCTCTGTGGTACGTAGTCCGTGATCGTTTTATCCTCGGAGAAATTTGCCTGTACCTGAGTTGCACCAATTGGGGGCAATATTTTCTCTTAGGACAGTCTTCCTAAGGCGACTCGATCAAATCACGATAAGTTTTCTAACCGTTTGATTTCTTGTTTCTGTTTGTTTTCCTGATCCTGTTCCTTGGCTTTCGGTTTTGCTATTGGCATCTTAATTGGTACGTTCTTGACTTGATCAATAAAATCCCCTACTGTTGATTAAATCGTTGTTTAATCTGTGGTGCTTATAATTTAATTTCCAACAGTCTAAGAGAAAATAGTTTTATTTGATCATGTCTGGTGGTTCCTCTAGCTCTCCCTTTAAGTCCCTAGTTGACACCTCCGATCTTCCGGAGAAGTTTGGTGGTAAGAACTTCAAGCGTTGGTCTGAACGCATGAAGATCTGGCTGTCAATTAAGGGCATGTCTGGTATGCTGACATCCAAATGTCCCGCTCTGAATGGTGATGATCCAGTTAATGTGGCTGCTGTTAAACTGTGGAAGGAGCAGGATGATGTTGTTCGAGGATGCATTCTGTCAGCTTTGTCGAATGCACTCTTTGATGTTTATTGCTCTGCTCCTCTCACCGCCTGCGTCACTGCTGGGAAACGCTTTCCACGAAGTACAGACCGATAACTCCGGTGTGGAAAAGTACCAAGTGGGAAAGTTCCTGAATTATCACATGAGTGAGGGAAAGTCGGTTACCGACCAAGTGCACGAACTCCAAATCATTTTGCAGTCACTCAAGGATGCTGACATGGGACTTCCTGATAAGTTCGTTGTCATGGCTATCATTGAGAAGTTTCCTCGATCTTGGGGGGAATTCGGTATGACCCTCAAGCATCGCACTGGAAACTTGACACTCAATGAATTGATGAATGCAATTGCGATTCAGGAGGTGCATAATGGTAACCAACCGAGTGTACCTGGGGAGGCTGCTGCTAATATGATAACCGGTAAAAGCAAGTTTAAAGGAAAAGGTGTGAAAACTTCTAAGGATAAAGAAAACCATGATAAACTTAAAGTTAAGAAAAATAACTTTAGGAAGCCAAGAGCAAAACAGGCTGCTGGAATTGTGGAGAAGGTGGACACTTTTCTAGGGACCGCCCGTCCAAGAAAGGAAAAGGACCACAAGCCTCTGCTGATGACCACGCTGCTGTCAACATGGTGTTGGGTCCGAAGGATTATGATGATCCTGACTCTAACGCACCTGGAGTTGACGCTCTGACCTGCAATGTTACAAAGTATGTAACTTCTTATCCTGAAATCTTTACTGTCTATGAACCCAACGAGTGGCTAGTTGACACTGGGGCAAATGTGCACGTTTGTGCTGATAAATTGCTATTTGTGTCTTACCAGCCTGAGCGTGGTAGATCAGTGACGATGGGAACTCTAGTGCTGTAAGGGTGCTTGGGACTGGACGCGTGGACCTGAGGTTTCCTAATGGGCGCATTCTTACCTTGCATCAAGTGTATCACGTTCCTGACATTCGTCGCAACATTATTAGTGGTTCTAGTCTAGTTAGGAAAGGATTTGAGATTTCATTTAAGTGTAATAAGGTTATAATTTTGGACTCTGGTAGTTTTGTGGGGAAAGGTTATTCCTCGGATGGTTTATTTAAAATTAGAGTTGAAACTGATGTTTGTTCGCACAATAATTTTAGTTCTATTGATTATCCTGTTTCTTATTCCATTGAATCTTCAAATGTTTGGCATGGTCGTTTAGGACATATTAACTATGATTCTGTGAAAAGAATGATGAACTTAGATATTATTCCTAAACATGCTATTGATAAGAATTCTAAGTGTCACGTATGTGTTGAAGCTAAATCTACAAAAGGTCCGTTTAAAACGGTTGTGAGAAATTCTGAAATTCTAGATTTAGTTCATACTGATATTTGTGAATTTAATGGTGTGTTGACCAAAGACAAAAAGAAATACTTTCTCACCTTTATTGATGATGCTAGTAGATCTTGTTGTAATGTGTTCTTGCTTAATTCTAAGGATGAAGCATTAGATAAATTCATTATATTTAAGAACGAAGCGAAACACAAACTGGCAAGAAACTTAAACGGTTAAGGTCTGATAGAGGAGGTGAATATGAGTCTAATCCCTTCATGTATTATTGCCAAGAAAACGGAATTGTACATGAAGAGACTCCTCCCTACACCCCTCAATCAAATGGTGTTGCAGAACGTAAGAATAGAACCCTTACTGATATGATTAACAGTTTACTCATAAGTTCTGACTCGCCCAAATATATGTGGGGAGAGGCTTTGAATACGGCTTGCCATATTCTGAATAGAGTCCCTCCTAAACATAGAAAGGAAAGCCCGTGTGAACTTTGGAGAGGTCGACAGGCTAGTCGAAATACTTAAAAGTGTGGGGTGCCTTGCAAAGGTACTTGTACCCGCACATAAAAGGAAAAAGCTTGGACCTAAAACTGTTGATGCTATCTTTATAGGTTATTCTGAAACAAGTTATGCATTGAGATTTCTCATTATAAAATCTGAAATTTCTGGCATAGATGTGAACTCTATAGTTGAGTTACGTGATGCAACATTTTTTGAGGATGTGTTTCCTATGAAGAACGGACTTCCTAAGGAATCTAACCCAACCACTAATTCCATTCCTGCTCAAGTAGAGGAGATGACAAATGTGGGGGTTGATTCCAGTGCAACTCATTCTGACGATGAGATTGAACCAAGAAGGAGCAAAAGGGCAAGAACCACCAAGGACTTTGGAAATGATTTTATCACTTACAATGTCGAGGGTGATCCTCTAACCTTCAAGGCTGCTATGGCTACTTCTGATGCCAAGCAGTGGAAGGATGTTGTTAAGAGTGAGATGGATTCTATTGTCTCTAATGGGACATGGGAATTGGTCGATCTCCCTCCTGGTTTTAGCACGATAGGATGTAAGTGGGTCTTTAAAAGGAAACTGAAACCGGATGGAACCGTTGACAAGTTTAAGGCTAGGTTAGTGGCTAAGGGATTCAAGCAAATGGAAGGAATAGACTATTTCGATACCTATTCGCCAGTTGCTAGAATGACTACAATCCGAATGCTTATCGCATTGGCCTCTGTATATGATCTTCCTATCCATCAGATGGATGTTAAGACCGCTTTCTTGCATGGCGATCTTGAGGAAGAAATTTATATGGATCAACCTGAAGGTTTTGAGGCCCCTGGCAATGAGAGAAAGGTTTGTAAACTTGTTAAGTCCTTGTATGGACTTAAACAAGCCCCTAAGCAATGGCATGAGAAATTTGATAAAATTATCTCATCGTTTGGCTTTGTTAATAATGAGTTTGATAAGTGTGTTTATAGCAAGAGTATTGGTGATAGTAGTATTGTCTTATGTCTGTATGTCGATGATATTCTGTTGTTTGGAATGGATATGAGGATAATTGATACTACTAAGGCATTCTTGAAAGGTAAGTTTGAGATGAAAGATATGGGAGTAGCAAGTGTGATTCTTGGCCTTAAGTTGACTCGTTCAACTAGTGGCATAACCATATCGCAGTCTCATTATACTGAAAGTGTAATTGAGAAATTTGGTTATAAGAATTGCAAAGTAGCTAAGACTCCATATGATCCTTCAGCTGCACTTACTAAGAATGAAAGTGGAGTACCGATGGCTCAGTTGAGATATTCTCAAATTATTGGAAGTTTGATGTATCTTGCCAATTGTACTAGACCGGATATATCCTACTCGGTTACTAGGTTGGCTAGATATACTCAATGTCCAAATAAAGCACATTGGGAAGCTCTTGATAGAGTTCTCAAGTACTTGAAGGGAACGATTTCCCTTGGGCTGCATTACGGTAGATACCCTTCTGTTCTTGAAGGATATAGTGATGCAAGCTGGATTGCCTATAACTCCGGGAGTTATGGCTGTACGGGGTATGTTTTCACCTTAGGCGGAGCTGCAGTCACTTGGAGGTCGACCAAACAAACTCTGTTGTCTAGGTCTACATTTGAGGCCAAATTAGTTGCTCTTGATACTACTGGATTGGAAGCTGAATGGCTTCGAGGACTTATGTCTGAGTTGCCAATGGTCAGTAAGCCCATGCCTGTTATCTCGTACATTGTGACAACACTGCCACAATTGAGAAACCGAAAAGTGTCAAGTACAATCAGAAAACTAGGAGACATATCCAAATTAGATTAAAATCTATAAGGGATCTAGTGTCTCGGAAGGTGATAGCTGTTGATTATGTTGGTACCAAGGATAACACAAATTTGATCCTTTAACTAAAGGGCTAGAATTTGCTCTAGTTCAAAAATCTAGGTTGGGGATGGACTGAACCCCGTCTCGACTCAAACGCAGTAGCAACCCAATCTACTCCGAGTGGAGATCCCACAAAGGAGATTCAATGTGGTAATAACAAGCCATGGGGTGAGTCGGAGCACTAATAAATAGATTGACATGTTACATGTCCGAGTCTATCCCCGAATAGCCTAGAGGTGCTCATTGCCGCTAATATAGTAAAAGTTTGGAACTTTGAATGGGATCAAGTCTTTTAGACAAGATGTTAGCAAGTACATCTTCGAGATGCCCACTAAGTGAGTGGTTGTTGGCCGCAACTAGAGGAATTTGGGTTATTCCTTGAAAGCACTCATGATAGAGGATCGGACGTATGGCTTATAAGCGTCAAGTGTTCGATAAAGGGCCTATCATAGCTTTTGTCGTGTTTGTTACCAAAGCAAAGGCCTCTACATCCAAAGGCATCAGATTCAAGACACCCGTTCATCTGGTCCTGTGGAGGTTTGCGTTGGATAACATAGGTAGTGGTTCAAGCCGGAAGGTACCATTATTGAAAGCATGGCAATGGACAATCTGTACACGTCATATTTCTATGAACTTGTGGGGGATTGTTGGAATTTTTGTATTAGTGGTATGAAGTTCATAGGCTATGACATGAAAGCGTTTGGCTTGAACTGAATTGGCAAAAAGGGAACAAAATCACGTCTGAAGCACTGCGGGGGAGAGCGGCCGCGCTCGTGCCAAGAGCGGCCGCGCTTAAGGGCCGAGGCTTCGCCAATTTTTCCTGGAGCTTAGCGCGGTCGCGCTCCTTGTTAGGGCGGCCGCGCTTGTGACGGGATTTGACTTTTCCTGGGCCGATTTGGAGCAGGTTTTTAGGCCTAATTAAACCTAAAACCTAATATTTACCACAAGTATAAATACTCTTTTCCCTCAGCCGTTTTGGTACATGAATATAAGAGAGAAACACAATTCTCTTGCTTTTATTCATTGATCGATTACTCCCGTTCATAGAGATTCGTTCGTGAGATTCAAGGCGACTGAGATAGGACCGCCGGTGACTACCTACCTGTGTGCTGCTCTGTGGTACGTAGTCCGTGATCGTTTTATCCTCGGAGAAATTTGCCTGTACCTGAGTTGCACCAATTGGGGGCAATATTTTCTCTTAGGACAGTCTTCCTAAGGCGACTCGATCAAATCACGATAAGTTTTCTAACCGTTTGATTTCTTGTTTCTGTTTGTTTTCCTGATCCTGTTCCTTGGCTTTCGGTTTTGCTATTGGCATCTTAATTGGTACGTTCTTGACTTGATCAATAAAATCCCCTACTGTTGATTAAATCGTTGTTTAATCTGTGGTGCTTATAATTTAATTTCCAACATGATGCAGTCCACATTCATGACAAACATCAATGGCATGAATGACTTATTTTTTTTCTTGACTGGACTACGCCATCCCGGAATGGCTGACAAGTTACGGTATTTTGTTTTTGTGATGTATGGAATTAGAAATAATTAAATATTAAATGGGCTCATCATTAAGCTATCAATCAATCTCAACTGCATAAAAAAAATGTTAGCCAAGTAAGCATTCCTCATAGAGTGTAAAAATTCGTACCTGGTCCCCCATATATCTTGATTGGCCTATATGGTAGCACCATAAGTAGTAGTATGTAAAATGATTTCATTTTCCGTTTATCACGTTAAGAGCATTTGCAGTCATGACTTTTGTTAAAGTCATGGCTGATTTGGCAACCATGACATTCCCCAACAACAATGACTTTGCAAAAGTCATCAATGACTTTTGTAAATTTTGGTTCAGCAGATGCCGTGGTTCACGGCTTGGGATGGGTTTTTTTTTTTTTTTTGACCAATTAGAGGGTGACACGTGTCATATTTTTGTGAAATTAATTTTTTTTTTTTACAAAAATTGCAATCAACATATAAAAAATAATAAAAATACAAAAATATTGAAAAAACTATCATTATTAATAAAAAGTAGGAGAGAGAAACTGATGACTTTTGTCATGAATGGAGATAAAATTATTTGGAGTTGTGTTTTTTATGACTGCTGAAGTGGAGGAGAGAGGGATGGGAATGAAGTTTTTATTAGGAATATAATATCATAATATTATATTCAAGTATATAGTGTTATATACTCCCTCCGTGCCATACCTACATGCCTAGTTTGACTTTTCACGTAAATTAAGGAGAGAGTATTATATTGAAAGTGTTGTGAGTGTGAAAATAAAATAGGAGAGAGAATGAGTGGAGGGAATAGTAAATTATAATGGTGATGTGAGTATTAAAATAATGTAGGCATCTACCCTTGACCTCTAAACTAAGCTCTGATACCAAATGTGAGCACCCCAACCCGGGACCTAACACGTGTCCCGAGCTTGAGAAGCCCAGACTAAGAAAACCCATCTTATATTTTTAAAACTTTTATTTCACATTTAAAAGAAAACCATTACTCAACTTCCAATTTAAAATCAACTGATAATATCTTCACTTGGAGAAAATTTCACAATGACTTCGATAAACCATAACCTAATAAATTACATTGAAACCCCAAAATAACTTTGTTTACAAAAGAGTTTATGTACAACTTTTTAAAAGAGTAATACTTAATAAATACTTTCAAACAACCAACTCCTATACCTATCCTGATAAGTCCCAAAAGCAAGAGTCCAAACTCTTTCCCCGGCCTCACTGTAAGTACCCAAATCTGGCTCATGCCTTCCGGTTAAATTTCCCGGCAATTTCGGTAAATTTTCCGATAATTCCCCGGACCTTCCTAGTGTTCCGGAAATATTCCGGAACAGTTCCAAATTAATTAAAGGCTGAAGAGGAGCCTTCCTAATTAAGAAACACGTTTTTCTTAATTAGGAAGAAGTTTCTAGAATTTGCCACCTTGCATGGTTCTAGAAATGCTGAGTCACAATGGATAATGCCGCACGGCTGCATTAGCTCGAGGTCCCTAGCCGCACGGCCTCATTAGCCTTATCCAGACTGCCTATAAATAGAGCCCTCCTCTACCCATTTTAAGAATCCACAAAAGGCATCAATTACTCATATTACGAAGAAATCCTCCCAAGAAGCTGCTGGAAGTCCAAGAAGGTGAAGAAGAAGGCCAAGAAGCTACCTCCCTCCTCCTTGAAGATCCAAGATCAACCTCTCCTCCTAGCTCCATCCAAAGAAGAAGGAAGCCATTGGTAACCTCGCACGCCCTAACCTTGCATCCTAATTGCTTTATAAATTGCTCATTGCATTGCCTTTATATTGCTTGGGACTTGGTAGATTAAAGATCATATCTTTATATTCCCCTTCCCCTTTTGCATGCATTAGACATCATTTGTCATAAAAATGTAGTCTTTCCCCATAAAGGTGCATCCTTTGCACCTAAAACCCCCATTTTCCAATAAAAATGTCATCTTTATGCATCCTTTGCATATAAAAATCAAATCTTTTCAATCAAAATGCATCATTTGCATTCAAAATCCCTTTTCCAAGCATCATTTGCTTTAAAGATCATGTCTTTACCATAAACTAGCATCATATGCTTTTCAAAATGCAATCTTTATGCATCATTTGCATAATGAATTCCAATTTTCTTCATAAAAATGCATCATTTGCATAAAAATCATATCTTTATGCATCATTTGCAATAAAGATCATTTCTTTGAATCAAATGCATCATTTGCAACCCAAAAAATGTCATCTTTTCATTAAAAATGTCATTTTTACATACATTCCCCCATTCCCCATTAGTAACCTCGGAACGGACCGATGTAAAAGATCCTATCTTTACATCGTTCTTTCCATAAAGGTTTCATAATCTCTTTAGAAAGGGACACCTTTGAACCCTATATCTCCGATTATCACTTAAGATGAGTATGAAGCATCTATACGAGCTTGACCATCTTAAAGTGTAGGATTGATGGGCTAAAGACCCTCCTTTTCTAAGAACCTCATCTTTGACTACAAAGAGAGTCATTCTCTCGATCACGCAAGTCCCAAGGTCCAAAAAATGCGATGATCACAAGTCCAAGATGAGGGCGGGATCATAATCCCGAATACATAAAATCCAAGAAATCCCGAGCGACAACCAACAAATGGTTTGTACGTCCGGAAGACGACTTGGGACATTCCCTCCTTATTTTCAAACACATGCACACAAGAAAGTACGCAAGCAAGCACGATTAATGGGATCTTGGGAGACTTGCTCCGGCAAGGCACCTTGGGTGAACGACGATCCGTTCTTCCCAAGGGGTAACTTAACCTCCGAACCCATAAAACCTTTTTTTCAAAGTTTTGAGGTAATCAAAATGGCGTGGCGACTCTGTTTTTTTCAAATTAAACCGGATGTCTTCAAACTCGCGTGAATCCAACAAACACAAAATTTTGGGCACACATTCACAGTTTGGCGACTCTGCTGGGGTCATCCCAAAGGAGAAAAGTTTTATTTTCAAAACAAAAATCGATACTCGGTATATAGGTGGAAACCACTTACCCTTCCTGTACACTCCCTGACGTGGGAGTTGGGATAACCGGTGGTTTAACAATCCCACGTACCAGTATCCCTTTTCGAAAAAAAAAAATTTTGAAAAAAATAAAAGAAAGCTTTTCCCTTTGAGCGGGTTAGACTTCCGTCGCCGATTTCATTAATCGTGCTTGCTTTCTTTACCATGCATTGCATCATTTGCATCTTGGAATCTGTGCATACTTTGAACGGGAAACAACCCGAAAATAGCAAAAGGAGTGGAACCTGGAAAATTGATCCATGCAGTACGGCTCAATCCTCCTTGGATTCTCGACCGGCGACCTCTGGCAATTCCACCAGAAAATCATGGTTAACTGGGCAGCCCTAGCACTTGGGGCTACTCAGCCTCTATGAATGACCGGGGCTCCTTAAAATTTACGTGCTTATGTGTTGCATTTTCCCGTCCCGAAAATCATTCCTTTAAAACACATTCTGAAAATCTCCGTTTTAACTCAAAAAGGAACATTTTTAGGAGACCGCACACTACGCGCACTCCGATATATCCTCGTACACTTTGCACGCACGTCCTTCAAACCCGAGGGTGGTTCCAACATAGCCACTGACAGCCTTTACGATGCTCCCGGCGCGCACGGAGTCATCCCAACCTCCCCTACGGCAAACCTGCCGAATTAACGCACAGCCGTGGTCACACGTTTCAAAAACCGTGACTTTTGGTTGGTTTTTGGTCTAGTCCGTGTCATATAGCCCGGTTGCATACCCTCGTAAAGGTCAAGCCTTAGTTCATAACGGAAGAAGAACTCGCCAAAATTCCGACAAGGAAAAATTGGCGAGATCTCGACTCCGACATCGACTATTGACCTTGACTCCGCACGGAATGCGTAAGAGTCAAGACCGAGTCTTTGCCAACAAATCAAAAGATCTTTCGCTCAAGCGAAGCTCGCTAAAATTCCGACAAGGAAAAATTGGCAAGATCTGACCCGCATTGACTTCGATTCTAACTCACGCCCGCGTATGCAACGAAGTTCAATGTGACACCGTGTCATCCGGCTTTTGCCGCCCGACCCATGCCTATTATCTTCTCGGACATTACCGAAAGTCAAAACGTCATTCGCTCAAGCGAAATTCTCGCCAAAATCCTATCAAGGCGTAAAGACGAGACTTTCCCTGCATTGCCTTGACTATAATCCGCATCGCTCGTGCGTTGAAAGTTCCTATGACCCGCTAGACCCGTTAGGAGCGTTCTTTACTCTCGGCCGGTGGGATCCGCGTGCCCTACAGGACCCTCGCCCGGGCCAGCCCACCCCGGGAAGGTCGAAATACAGGTGGAATACGAGGGGCTTATAGACGTAGTGACGGAACCCACCGATCCAGATCTAGAGTAGTTACGAAAAAGAAGGGCAAACCCCTTTTTCAACCAAATAGATATTAATAAAAGACACTGTTTTAAGTAAACCGGAAGATTCTAATTTGCATATTGCCCGAGCCTTCAGCCTCAAACACCTACCCCGAGTCTAAACCTTTCCTATCCCTTTCCCGCTAGCCGAGAAAGAAGTGGCGAGAACACCGGCCGGCCGATTGTTAGCGCAGTAATTCTCGTACAGCCGCCGTAATCCTCGCCTTGGTCAATCCAGAGTCGAATGTCCGATTCAACAGAGAACAAAGACCGGTTTGGGTAACCGCATGACTAGGGAAGCGTGAGCTAGCCTATAGCCAATCCCCTCTTCCATCCACATATAATCCTTGCCAAAGACTGCCCCTTTTCGCCTTCCCCAACATCCCGAGCCGTCGTGGTCCCGACACCCTCACAGCCTCTTTGCATCCCCGTGGGACTCTTTCCTCCTTTCACCTAATCCAAATCCCTTTACTTTGGAATCCCAGCACCACCCTCGACCTCTCTAATTTCGTCAACGCTCGGGAATTTGCCTATCTCTCGGAGCCAGGTAGTGAAGAATCACCGAAACGAGAATAGGAATGGATGGATTTACGTGATGATGACAGCTTCGCAGAAGGAATGGACTTGGAGTCAGCAGAAGTGAAACCCAAAGGGCAAGATGAGGTAGAAAACCACTGCACTTTAATCAGGGGATGAAATCACTTCAAAGTGTATTTGCAGCTGTGAAGGCTCTGGAAAGGAAAAAGATGCTAGCTTAGATGAGGCAAGATATATGAGTCCTACATCCTAGAGTTCAATCCTCCTTACAAAGACTTGGTCGGTGAATGGAGGGATTTAATTGAAGCCCTAGCTGAAAGAGGAAAGTGGACTCCACCCACCGATCTGGAAAACGTAAGCATCGCGGAAGCCAAACTCTCATCGTGAGAGTAGACTCTGTTACGGTGTTAGTAGTCACCCCGAGACCTTGTCCGAAGAAGAGTGTATGGATGCCCTGAAAGAGTCTTAAGCTTCGAGGCGACCCTGGGCCCCTTTATGTCCCGTGACGACAACGATGTTTTCTTGGTAATTCCCAAGTCGAGGAGGAGTCCAAGATACCTCTTATATGGCGTCAAGTATCCCGACTCGCTTTTTCCCTCATCGTCATCGTAGTCAAGCACGAAAGTTCCCGAGAGTTACTACACGTTGATACCGATGAAGACACGGTCGAAGTGCCGTAAGGAACAAAAGAGAAAAGTGGTTAGCCCGTAAGCCAAAAAGCCTTAAAACCTTCCCGACAAAGGGAAGAACAGAAACCCGTCATGAGGTTTCGACCCCGCAGTAAATCCTTATTGATGATGGAATTTCTCACTTCGTAAAATGTTTGGCCAATGTCAAAGATGCCGCCAAGGCCGAGCCCTAGAGAAAGAAGGGACATGCTGGACAATGAATGAGGAATGTGATCCCACTCGTTGAAAAATTGTTGGACCTCGGATGAGAAAGCCGCTGCCGTGCTCCAAACTCGAAGGTGATAACTCCCGTTGCATGTTGACTTTGAAAAGTTTGAATGAGACCGTGAAGGCTCTAAACGGAGAAGGTAAAGTCAAACCAGCCAACCGCTAAGCCAATCGTAGAGTCGAACCCCGAGAAGGTCGAAAGCCGTTAACTTGGGATCAGTATTCGAGAAGCGCCTTACGCTCCAGAGTGCCATTAATCGATTAATCAAAGAAATTGGCCATACGCGCCAAGAGCCCGCCTCTCGACTTTGAAAGAGCTAATGTAATCCTCCAAGAGGAATAATGACTCCTGAAAATCTAATGTTTATGTGATGACCTCTACCGGGACAGATGAGTATTGAGCAGCCTAAGGGGTGACAAAAGAATGTCATTCCTCTGAGCCAAAGACAGATAAGAGGCCTTATAAGCCGGAAGTAGAAAAGCCGACTGACAAAGAGGATCCAAGAAGTTGACTCAGTTGAAGTGTACCCAAGCCAATATCTCCCTTGTGGTCCCCGTTAACCTCTTCATACCCTCATAAGCCGAAGCTAGAAGAAAGTTTGGCCAAGACCATGGTGCCCATAGATGTCACCCCGTATGAGGTCGTCCAAATGATTGGAAGTATCCACTACGGAAACATCATTACCTTCACCGACTTGGACCTCGCCAAAGTATGGGGCTAGTCATAACGAACCTCTTTACATCACGTCCTAGCTTAGAAGAGCGTCGATTGCCACTGTATTAGTCGATGGAGGGTCTGCAATGAATGTCTTGCCACCAAGATGATGGACTTATTGGACCTGAAACCAACAGATTTGAAGCATTCTAGTCGACTATTAAAGCCTATGAATCCACCGCACCTGGCCGCTTTGGGGATTGCTACTCAAGCCGTGGTTCGGAAAAAGGTCATGGACGTCGATTTTCAAGTGATTGATATTCCGATTTCATTTACCGCTCTCCTGGGACGGCCCCCGGATCCACCGTATAAATGGGGTAGCTCTACTTTGCACCAATGCGTCAAATTTCAAATAAATGATGGTACTATCACCACCATTTATGGAGACAAGATCACTTCAAGAGAAGGAACCAAAGACCGGAGACATCCCGATATTGGAAATCAAACATGATGACGAAGGGTTGGCATTGATAGGATTCTCTCGTAGCTCCTTCCAAAGCACAAGTGTGTTGCACCGACCTCACTACTACTTCCGATAAAATCCCTCCCGCCATGAGAATGATGAGAAAAATGGGTTATCTTCCGGACTTGGATTGGGTAGAAGACTTCAGTGGTCGCAATACCATCATCGATGTAAAGGAACAGACTACCGCATACGACTTGGGGTACAAACCAAATTCTCGAAATGGCAGAAAAGATAAAGGGGTCCAGCTCTTCATCCCTACGCTTTATCCCCGACCCATTATTTTACAAAAGGCGAGACACAATACGATAAAAGTGATCACCGATCTCCTCAGAAAACCCTTCCTGAGAATCTTGAGAAAGTAAGTGGGAAAGCCGCCAATCCTGTTCGAAGAATGTTCCTTGACTTGCCGACATTCCTGGGCTACCACTACCGTTCGTAACGAGTATGTCTTCAAAGGAAACTCGACATGGGCCCAAGAGTCAACATCCAGTGGTAATGGACTTCTCGGCTTTCAAAGTTAGCTCTTCCGAAGATCGCCAGATAGAAGCCGCCAATAGTGAAGACAAAGGAGCGGCTTGCTAGCGCTTGTTTGATGAAGAAGCACGTATCCTGCATTTGATCGACTTCAAATTTCGATGATGAGATAGTTGCCGTAATTGGAGACGGTGGTGAAAATCCTTTTGATCCCCGCACTTTGTAACTAAGACAGAAATGCCATCAAGAATTGGGAGACGTTCTCAGACCGATAGCGCCGACAAGAAATGATAATGTGAGCTTGGATTGGTACCTCGTCCTTCTCAACCTGGGCTGTGTCAAACACCCTGTTGTCTGCTTCGCTTGAGTCAGAATCTTTGAATTCCAGCCCTTCCGAGTCATCCGAAGGCCTCACGCCCGAGGACTATCAAAATGTCATTGATGTCATCTTTCCCCTTATTTTGAATGAAATGATACATCTTCTCGAGTATCCTCTTACGCCAACTTAACAAATGATAAATTAACTCAAAACTTAACAACAGCTTAATAATGAATCATTTGAACAAGATGCAAACACACTAAATGAACAATACATTAAAGAAATCTTTAAGCAGTGTTTCAAAAAAAGAGGAAATCCTGCCCAAGCCGCCGAGGAGGTTTCTGACAAGTGTGAATTTGGGCATTGTCGAGGAACCTAAAGAGACACAGATCGGAAACTTCTTCCAGGGGGGTCAACGGGATGTACTAATCGATCCGCTCAGGGTGGAATACGTCGACGTGTTTGCATGGTCATACAGTGATATGCGGGGCTGACGGCCGAGCAAGTAGAGCATGTAATCCCCAGCACCGCATGCTAAGCCAAGAAATGTAAATTGAGGAAGATCAAGCCTAATGGTCTCTACAGTCAAAGAAGAAATTGAGAAGCTATCATGGTAGGATTCATCGCAGTCATCGAATATCCGACATGGTTATCCAATATTGTGACCGCTACCAAGGCTAATGGGAAGGTGCGCACGCTGTGTGGATTTCCGAGATCCGAACAAGGCCGCCCCAAGGACGATTACCCTTTGCCAAACATAGACATCCCGGGTGGACTCCATCGCTAACTACGAAGTCAAATCCTTCGTCGATGGCTTTCATAGATACAACCGCATCAAGATGGCCGAGGAAGACCAAGAAAAGACAGCCTTTCACCACACCGCGGGGACTTATCATATACAAGAATGCCATTTGGGCTTAAGAACGCCGGGGTACTTACCAAAGGGCGCGACCGCGCTTTTTCATGACATGATCCACAAGGAGATTGAGGTCTACGTAGACGACATGATAATCCACTCCAAAGGCGAGGACTCGGGCAAGACTTTATCGACCTCGCGGAAGTTCTTTTCGAGAGGCCGAGACAACATTCCATGAGACTAAACCCTTCTAAATGCACCTTCGTAGTGACAAGGGGAAAAGTGCTTGGTATATGGTCACTGAGCGAGGTATCGAAGTCGACCCCCAAAAGGTCAAAGCCGTGAGACATCAAAGAGGGTGACTTAGTTTTGAAAGTGAAGCCCCCTACCGTAGACAACCCCTCGGGAAAATGGGAACCCATTTGGATCGGCCCTTATGTGGTGCGTAAGATACTATCTGGGAGGAGCCATGAAGCTTGGTGCACTGGACGGCAATCCCTTTGTCCACCCAAATAACGGTGATAAGCTCGTAAGATACTATGTCTAAAAAAAAAAAAAAAAGGTGCAAAAAGAGTAATACCCCTAGGCCGAAAACTCCAAAAAGGGCGGTCTAGGCAAAGACATGGTTGCACATAAAAATCTTAGTGCAAAAAGAGTAATGCCCACTAGGCTAAAAACCCAAAAAGGGCGGTCTAGGCAAAAACAGGCCGCACATAAAAAGAAAAATATATGGTTCACTGTAATGAACTACGAAGACCCGAGCCCCTTAGTCTTTCTTGTAAAAGGGGAACGTAGGCAGCCATATATGGTTCGGTCTAAACAATAAAAAGGACAATCAAGCTTCCATGAAGTGCGTCCTAAATAATAAAGGGTATTTCAGCTTTTCATAAAACAGGTCTCAATTAATAAGACATTTGAATTTCCATGAAATGTGTCTTGATTAATTTCTAAGATAATATTTCTTGTTCATTACAAGTTAAAAACTTCTTGATGAGTTCAAGCACGGCCTACCTCTTGACTCGCTAACCCGCTACAAAGATCTAAAATACAATAAAATGCCTAAATAAACTAATGTGTTTGCAAAATGGCAATAAGAAGATCCTAAGAAAAGATTTGTCACCGTCATTCGCCGAGTCTTCTTTGGTCTTCTTCCCTTTTCCTCGGCCCCGTCCGAGTCTTCTTCCTCTTTTTATCTATGATGCCTGATCCCTCATCCCGACCTCCGGGATCCTCACTGGAGCCTCTATCAAACCCGTGTCAATAAGTGCTCTCTCTACCCGAGCACGAGTCCGCACCTCCTCCCTCCGAGCCTCGGCCAAAGGAGCGACCTCTGACAACCTCTTGTACCGAGCCTCCACTGTCTCGACCAAGTCACCTGACCGGTTATGGCGACTCGCCTTAGCATCGCCTCCCTCGTAGTCCCGCTCGAGTCGCGCCGCCCAATAAAGCTTCGATGTCTCTCCTCCAAGATGACCTCGAGTCGCTCCCATCTCCCTCTCGTACTACCCAAGTAGACAAGGGTCAAGATGGTACTCTTCCCGCTCCCCGAAGATAGCCCTGGGTGGGAAAGCAAGGTATGTCCAAGCCTCGAGAAGAAAGAGAAGCCGGCCGGATCCCTCATATCCAATGACATCACCTCCATGGTCCTGGATGTCCTCCCAATCACTCAATGGCTCCCGTAAAGCCCCAAACCGCCCGGATACTAAGCATGTATGTAGAAGGATGACCACAGACTCGAACCCTCACAAAGATAGACTCCCGAAATATCCTCCGGGTCCGCAACCTCCAATGAGGTATCCACCAACGGATGTCCAAAGTGGATATCCTTTCCACTTCGCAGCTAGCCTCTAACCATGTCCAAGAGACCACTATGACAGACATCCCCATGCGACTCGCCGTGAACAGAGCAGAATACGCAAAGGATAAATGCGTCCATAGCCACCGTGGTCGCAGCCATATCTCTGGAGACCCAAACCTCGCCCGGATATCGTAAAGGTCAATCCCGTCCGGCTATCATTATCCCCTCAAATTCTCCCCAAAGGAATCTCGCAGAAAAGATGCAAGCTTTACCGCCACCGGCACGCTCTCCGACCAGCTGGAATAGATATAGCCTCAATCTCGGGACCCCCAATCAAGGCTCGGAAGTCTTCATGCGTCTGACAATCTCGTTATAAGAAAAGCAAGAAACATGTCTCCTGGGACGTCCCCGTAACTTTGCCGCGGCTCTCAAAAGGTCCTAATCGGGCGGAGATCCCTCAAATGCTATAAAGACTTGATCTTGAAGGAAGAATCAAGCAGCCCCCTATGAGATTGGAAGTTGTGTCTCACCCAAGATCAAGATTGGACGTAAACGGTCTCGCTTCCCCTTTGCAATCTAACGGGCTTCTCCATTGCAAAATGACCAAAGATGGTGCTTTTAGGTCCAAAATGTGCTCGGGAACAATTGGGACAAGTCTAAGTTGAAAATGAAATGAAATGGCCAAGCCTTGCTTTTATTCGTAAAATAACCAGCCGCATTAACCGTGAGCCGCACGGCTTCATTTGCCCTCTGACAAAACCGCACGGCCACATTAGCCATCTCAGAAACCGCAGCAACCAAAGTTGCTGCCCAAGGGAGTTTTCACCCCACTTTTTCAACCAAAACCCGTACAAAACATATCCGTAAGCCATTCAAGCATTTCAGTATACCATTATAAATCATTTTGGCCCGCCAAGCCCCGATTCCAAGCAAAAATCGCCTCAAGGCTCAGATAATATGCAAATTAAAAAAGCATGAATTAGAAAAGTAAATAAAGCATAAATACAATGTCTTCGCCCCATCTACGCCTGGGGACAAAGCAAAAATAAACAAAGTGTGCATAAATCTTGTCCATTGTTTATTTTTGTTCCAAATCTATTCTAGAGACCTCCTAGGCCTCCGATTCTTCCTCCTCCTCATCGCCGCTCGCCGTAGATGCTAGCCTCCTCATCAAGTCCTCCCGGTCGCTCACGTCGACAAATGGACATTATCGTGCCCGTACTCACCTGCTTCCTGTAATGTCGCTTGGGTCCCGCCCCCCGAGGCATGGCACCGGAAGAGTACTCCGAGGCCGATGAGGTAGACGCCGTGCCCCGACATGCCGCTTCCTCTTTGCGCTCCGGCCCGTGCATCCGCTCGTCGCTTTGAAGCGTGGCTAGCTTCCTCAGAAGGTACCGGCACATGTCCTTCCAGCCCCTATTCCCGCCCGACGCCCTATCATAAGGAGCCGGAACCCGAGAAAAGAAGAGAAAAATTTAAAAATCTCGTAAAATCTCGTAAAATTGCAAAAAGCGTAAAACTCGAAAGCCGAAAAGGGAAAGACCCTAAAAGTATACTTACAAAGGCCGTCAAAGCGCAGTGGTATACCGCTCCCTAGTGTCGGGACAGAATCCTCATCCTCCTCTAACTCCGTGGACCACATAGGATAGATGCGCAGGAGGGATCGGCGGCCGCAGGCTCATCCTCCCCATATCCCCGAGTGACCGCCGCCTTCACTAGCTTCGTGGCGTCCTCGCCGCCGCTCCACAAACACAACAGTAGGGGGTATCCATGTCAAAGTACTCCGCAGCCTATACCTCCCGGTACTCTAGCAATCTCATCCTCTCGGCCAATCCCCGGCCGGCAAAGATCCGTGGCTGGAGGATCCCGAGGAGTAATGGCGTCCAATGGAAGGACATGGCCATGCTGCCTCGAGAAACGGTCCCCCAAATATATGACATCACATGTCAGCCCAGTGAGCCATCTCCTCTGCCTAGTCGCCTCAATGGCATCTCCCAGCAAGATCTCCGGATACCTGCCCCACGGGTAGAAGTCCACTCCATCGTGCCCATCCCTGTTGATGACCGGCCTCACCATTTTGTAGTCGAAGGTGATCCGGGTCTTCCCCGTGAATTTATCCCTCGCATCCCCCCTCCATAGAACCATAGCAGGGAAAATGGTGATATCACTCTGTTGGTTCCACGGAAAGAACCTGATCACCGCACAGAACCAGACCTGCATGTTCAAAACATCAAAAAGGTCATTCTCTCTCTCATAAAAGTCTCAAGACAGAAAAGAGAAAAGAGAAAAGAAAGATAGACTACCTCAAGGGCAAAGGAGAAACAGTCCATAGAAGCAGCCTTGTTCCGGCTGTACATGTCCAAGGAGAAGTAGAGCTCCGCCAATCCGGCCTCTCCCCAAGAGACCGTCCCAATCCCATCCACATCAACCAAAGAATCAAGGAGACAAGTCATGGTCAGTGTCCCAGAATTAGCAAAAATAGTGACTGATAGCATCAACCATACGAAAGCTCTAGCCAAATGGCAAGGCCACATCATTAGCAAAGAAAGTTCCCGCATGCGCTTCGGATCGCCACCTCGACATTCCGTGTCTCCATACCCACCCTTGGGAATCACCAAATCCAACCAAATTCTGAAATTCCTGGCCGTAATGTGGTCTCTCCAAGTCACGGGCCTCCCTGAACCGTAGGCCGCAATAGCCGTGAAATCGGCAGAGTCACCGCGCCTCCCCACCGGATGGAAGCTATGGGTGCTATCCCACCGTAACTCGTAAAGGGCCTCGGATCAAGCCCTTGCTCTTAGAGGTGATATGAACACCCCTGCCGATAGCCTTGACAAATGAATCCAGGCCGGTAGCCCTCACCAAATCCTTGGGGTTCACCCCATTCTTCTCAAAATTCGGCATCCTCTGCCAAAGCTTGACTGCAATCTCTGATGGTCCTCTAGACTTGTTCTCCTGTAGACAAGCACAACAAAGAAGTGTGTCAATCATTCATCATTTTCAAAAGCATGCATATATTCACAAAAGTGCACATATTTTTCAAAAGAAAAGCATTCACAAAAGTTTTTCTAGCATCATTTGCATCAAAAAAAAAAAAAAGCGTCTTTCATCACTTGAAACGCGTCATGTCAAGTCCCATTGCTTTCCTAAAGCACAAAATCACAATTTTCACAATTCTTTGCACATAAGCATTATTCTTTCAAAAAAGGGCATGCATGAATCCTTTTCATCTTCCAAAATCATGTTTTCTCAAAATTTTGACCTAGTTCTAGCACATGCAAGAACTCCGTCTCACTTTAGACAATTTTCATTCTTACCTTATTTGCGAGAAAAAAGTGGGTCATTCTCACTATTTTTGTCAAACAAATTGCACATTGCATATTCTTAGCCTCATAGGTTCATCATCAATATCTCAAAATCATTCAAAAATTCTAGGAAAATCCTAGAAAATTCCTAAGTTCGGGTCAAGCCCTAAGTCATTCAAAACTCAATCAAAATCGACGGAATTGAGCCAAATAAGAATGCTTACCCCAACCGGACGAGGGTTCGTCGATTTGTGCTCTCTTCTCCCCGGGTAAAGCTCCGACGGAGGCGTAAGAAAGTCATACTTTCTTTCCGTTCGCACGAGCTCCTTTCTTCTCCTCCGAGCGGCCACGGAGATATTTCTTCTTGCTTGCCTCTAGATAGGATTGCCCTCCGGATCCATCTCAAATCAAAGGAAGCAAAGGAAATTGAAGGAATTCGAAATTTCTCTTCCTCCTCTCTCTCTCTCGCGTTTGGCGGCAACACAATGCCAATGGCCCGTTCAAATCTGATTTTAAATAACTGAAAAATCAGCTTCTAGCCGTACGGCTTCTTTTTTCTCCATCTCATGCCGGCGGCCTCATTCGCCCGAGCGTAAAATTACAATCCCGCCCGGACCTTCCACTTGGCATGCAATTCCCGTTATCTTTTAACTAAGATAACCTCTTTTTCGAAGATATCCCTTATCTCTTAAGCAATTGAGCTTTCTTCCCGCCGCTCTCCGTTAATTCCGTTATAACGGGATAATGCTAGGTGACAACCTCCGAATTGTCAAACCTCTAAACCGAGCTTACCTCTATCCCGATGACGGCTAAGTTCTCTAAACTTAAGCTACCTCTATCCCGAATAGTGACGTATGCTCAAGTTCCTCTAAACTTAAGCTACCTCTATCCCGGATAGTGACGTATGCTCGAGTTCTCTAAACTTAAGCTACCTCTATCCCGAATAGTGACGTACGCTCGAGTTCCTCTAAACTTAAGCTACCTCTATCCCGAATAGTGACGTATGCTCAAGTTCCTCTAAACTTAAGCTACCTCTATCCCGAATAGTGACGTATGCTCAAGTTCCTCTAAACTTAAGCTACCTCTATCCCGGATAGTGACGTATGCTCGAGTTCTTCTTAACTTAAGATACCTCTATCACGAATAGTGAAGTATACTTAAGTTTTCTCAACTTTAGCTACCTCTATTTCCTCGATAGTGACGCAAGCTCTAGTTTCCTCAGGTGACAACCTCCGAATTGTCAAAACTCTAAACTTAGCTTACCTCTATCCCGGATAGTGACGTATGCTCGAGTTCTTCTTAACTTAAGATACCTCTATCGCGAATAGTGAAGTATACTTAAGTTCTTCTAGCTTTAGCTATCTCTATCTCTGTAAAAAAGAGATAGCGCCGTAAGCTTTAGTCTTCGTTATTTCCGTCATAAAGAAATAACGTCATCCAGCTTAAGCTACCTCTATCCCGGATAGTGACGTATGCTCGAGTTCTTCTTAACTTAAGATACCTCTATCACGAATAGTGAAGTATACTTAAGTTCTTCTAGCTTTAGCTACCTCTATCTCTGTCAAAAAGAGATAGCGCCGTAAGCTTTAGTCTTCGTTATTTCCGTCATAAAGAAATAACGTCATCCAGCTTAAGCTACCTCTATCCCAGATAGTGACGTACGCTCAAGTTTCTCTCAACTTTAGCTACCTCTATCTCCTCGATAGTGACGTAAGCTCTAGTTTCCTCAGGTGACAACCTCCATTAATTGTCAAAACCCTCAAGGATCCTAGACATCGTTCCTAACTATCTAGTGATGCTTGAACTACGATCAAGGCTTGATTCCTCCGGGATACGTAGGTAGCCTTTTATAAAAGGTCCAGCCATCCGACCACTTTGGTCACCCCGTTCCTCCGTCACTCCTCGCTGATGAAGTAGTCCCTCATAAGAGACTTTGTTATCCGACCACCTCGGTCACTTCTAGCATATCCCCAGTAGGATCAATTGCTTGACCTCCTAGGTTATTTTCTCTTCTATTTCCCCAGCAAGAGACCAGTTTTCTCTTCTCCATTCCTTAGCGGATCCTACTCCGAACTACGGCCTGGCTTGATTCCTCCGGGATACGTAGGTAGCCTTTCATAAGAGGTTCAGCCACTCGACCACCTCGGTCTCTCAATCCGTCTCGGCATTCGCCAGATCGGATCCTTTTCTATCGACAACCCCACTCGCCTTGCAAGTGACGTTGCCGAGGGGCTTCTGTAAGTACCCAAATCTGGCTCATGCCTTCCGGTTAAATTTTCCGGCAATTTCGGTAAGTTTTTCGGCAATTCCCCGGACCTTCCTAGTGTTCCGGAAATATTTCGGAACAGTTCCAAATTAATTAAAGGCTGAAGAGGAGCCTTCTTAATTAAGAAACACGTTTTTCTTAATTAGGAAGAAGTTTCTAGAATTTGCCACCTTGCATGGTTCTAGAAATGCTGAGTCACAATGGATAATGCCGCACGGCTGCATTAGCTCGAGGTCCCTAGCCGCACGGCCTCATTAGCCTTATCCAGACTGACTATAAATAGAGCCCTCCTCTACCCATTTTAAGAATCCATAAAAGGCATCAATTACTCATATTACGAAGAAATCCTCCCAAGAAGCTGCTGGAAGTCCAAGAAGGTGAAGAAGAAGGCCAAGAAGCTACCTCCCTCCTCCTTGAAGATCCAAGATCAACCTCTCCTCCTAGCTCCATCCAAAGAAGAAGGAAGCCGTTGGTAACCTCGCACGCCCTAACCTTGCATCCTAATTGCTTTATAAATTGCTCATTGCATTGCCTTTATATTGCTTGGGACTTGGTAGATTAAAGATCATATCTTTATATTCCCCCTTCCCCTTTTGCATGCATTAGACATCATTTGTCATAAAAATGTAGTCTTTCCCCATAAAGGTGCATCCTTTGCACCTAAAACCCCCATTTTCCAATAAAAATGTCATCTTTATGCATCCTTTGCATATAAAAATCAAATCTTTTCAATCAAAATGCATCCTTTGCATTCAAAATCCCTTTTCCAAGCATCATTTGCTTTAAAGATCATGTCTTTACCATAAACTAGCATCATATGCTTTTCAAAATGCAATCTTTATGCATCATTTGCATAATGAATTCCAATTTTCTTCATAAAAATGCATCATTTGCATAAAAATCATATCTTTATGCATCATTTGCAATAAAGATCATTTCTTTGAATCAAATGCATCATTTGCAACCCAAAAAATGTCATCTTTTCATTAAAAATGTCATTTTTACATACATTCCCCCATTCCCCCATTAGTAACCTCGGAACGGACCGATGTAAAAGATCCTATCTTTACATCGTTCTTTCCATAAAGGTTTCATAATCTCTTTAGAAAGGGACACCTTTGAATCCTATATCTCCGATTATCACTTAAGATGAGTATGAAGCATCTATACGAGCTCGACCATCTTAAAGTGTAGGATTGATGGGCTAAAGACCCTCCTTTTCTAAAGAACCTCATCTTTGACTACAAAGAGAGTCATTCTCTCGATCACGCAAGTCCCAAGGTCCAAAAAATGCGATGATCACAAGTCCAAGATGAGGGCGGGATCATAATCCCGAATACATAAAATCCAAGAAATCCCGAGCGACAACCAACAAATGGTTTGTACGTCCGGAAGACGACTTGGGACATTCCCTCCTTATTTTCAAACACATGCACACAAGAAAGCACGCAAGCAAGCACGATTAATGGGATCTTGGGAGACTTGCTCCGGCAAGGCACCTTGGGTGAACGACGATCCGTTCTTCACAAGGGGTAACTTAACCTCCGAACCCATAAAACCTTTTTTTCAAAGTTTTGAGGTAATCAAAATGGCGTGGCGACTCCGTTTTTTTCAAATTAAACCGGATGTCTTCAAACTCGCGTGAATCCAACAAACACAAAATTTTGGGCACACATTCACACTCACTGGATCAGGTCACCTGTCTCAGCACAATCTAAAGCAGTAAAAGGGAAGGGGTGAGAATAAATCTCAATAAGCTATTATGAATGCAGCAAGATGCCAAACAAGATGCAACACATAGCATGGTAGCACATAACACATTATGAAAGCGGTAAACACCTTACGTTACCTCATTTTACCTTTCCCGTCTGAACAATAAGTCGTACAACGTGGGAGTAAAACTCCGCTCTTTGGTGAATTGCCCCCATGCACATTCACCGCTTATAGATCTCATACCCCAGAGATCCATATAAGAAAATAGGATACTTATATAACCCTTATTCAGAGTATCATATAATATCAGCGCTACTGTAAAGCTTTTGGCTTCATACAGAGCATTCCACCGGTACACCAAATCGCAGCATAACCGTAAGGGCTTTTGGCTCAATACAGTAGCTTGCACAGCCCACTCTGTGGCCACAGAGGGGAACGGTCCCAGGTATGATGAATCTTCAATCACTTATAGAATAAATCCATAATTGATTGAATTCCATCATACCCCCGAATATCAACACGTTCAAGCACATAATAGATACTTGAAATATAATCCACAAAAAGGGATAATAATATAACAACATGGTAATGTATACTCATGCTAATCAATACTATAGTGCAACAATCATTTAATACACTATGCATCATAATATAACAACATGGTAATGTATACTCATGCTAATCCATACCATAGTGCAACAGTTCATTTAATACACTATGCATAATACCATTAACGAATTTGAGTTCAAATAAGGTATCCATATAACCACATAATCCACACCGGGATGCAATATAATCAATATGCCAGATAATCCTCAACTGGGATACAACATAACAATACCAAATAACCCACACTTGGGATACAACACCACCACGTGATACATACACATTTCCAATTAGCTCATTAGTGAAACCTATAGTTTCTACACTATTTCACACTAATCCCCAAAGGTATGAGGCAAGTAAGGCCACTATGTATCATAACCATTGCTACATAATCATTACACAACCTCGGATAACCTTAACGAAAGTTCAAGATCTACTTCCCAAGTTTGAACCACTTTGGTGGAGTCACTAACCAAGCTTATCAATCATTTTCCAGACAATATTTAAAATACTTTCCCAAATCCACTTTGACCCAATAAGACGTCATGGTGTAGCCAAAGTATTCTACTTTAATCTAGGTTAAAGAGATTTCATTTTGGTTCTAGTTTGATTAGGTTTGAACAGCTCTAAAGTTGGTACACAATAACCAGGCCAGGGCACGACTCGTGCTCCAGGGCACGACTCGTGCTCATTCCCTTAAGTCACTCAGAACGATTGGACCTCCTAGGTACGACTCGTGGTCACGATTTGGCCAAGGGCACGACTCGTGCCAAGGGGCACGACTCGTGCCTCGGCCCAGAACAGGTACAGCAGCAGCAACAACAACACAATTCCAAGAAATCCATTTTTCCAGCCAAGTGTCCTCTAATTTGTGAACCTAAAAGGAGTTTCTAATTTTGTTAACTTCATTTTAACTCATTTAACTCCAAAGTATCATGTCCTAAACATAGATCATTACTACTTGGTTTTCCATCCAATTTCCTACCATTTCTCAAGATTTCCATTATAATCCAAACCAACCCATTTACTTCTATTCTTTACCACTTTCATGAACACCAACATTTTCTATAACACTAACAAATTCCTTAATCCAAGAAGGTTTCCCCAAAGTATTTAATAACCATTATAACAACAATAACAACAATTAATAATTCATGAACATTTAAAGAAAGGGAGGGTCATAATAACTCACTTTCTAACTCTAGTAATTTGGCCAAATCCACAATCAATACTTACACTTAGCCATTAATATCCCCAATCACTCTATACAATTCTTCTTTCAACTTAGATCACCACTTTACAACTTAAGATCAATTCCAACTCAAATATCATTATTCAAATTACCAAAAATCATTTTCTTTCAACAAGAGATTAATTAACACATAAAGTGAACAATTATTAGAAGGAAGTCATAATAACTTACTTTAGGATTTTAGGATGAAATAATGATCTTCTTAGCTTGATAGATTCCCCTAGTTGTCCCAAGCTCAAAAGTACTCTTGGATTGAAAAATGGAGAAGATTTGGACTTAGTAGGATCTTGGGAAGTAAGGCTTTCATATGGTAGCTTCCATGGAAATTTGTAAAAGAAAATGAAGGAGAAGAAGGAGGAGGATGGAGTATGAGAATGATAAAGGAAGTATGGGAAGAGTAAGGGGGAAGTATGGAAAGCATGGGGTTCATTGACTTAGTAGGGAAAGGAGAGGAAGTTAGGGGAAATGGTCCCCCCCCCACCCTAAGCTTCCAAAATAACTCTTTCAACCAATTAAAATACCCTCCCAACTCATAACATTTTATTTGTCCATTTTATTACCACTCCATCTTATTATTTTATTTATTTTCTATTTTTATATTTCCCCTAGAATATTATTTTATTTCCTTATCATTTTATCCTAATATAAGAAATTAAGGATATAAAAATGAACACATAATTTTAACAATAATATTAAAAGCATATAAAGTCAACAATTAATATAAAAGGCATATAATGTGATACTAAAATAGGTGCCTAGGGTTAGGGTCGTTACACTCAACCAATAAGAATTCTTGTAATAATACTACCTCCGTCCCAAAATATAAAATAGGTGCCTAGGCATATAAAGTCAACAATTAATATAAAAGGCATGACTTTGTAATAGTACTACCTCCGTCCCAAAATACCAAAAAAATAGTAATTGCTATTGATCAAGAGCAAATTTGAATAAAATTGCCCATTCATCTTGAGACGGAGGTAGTAGCATTTTGTGTTTTTTTTTTCCTTCCTGGTTCCTTCTTGCATCTCCTTAATGACTATAATAGTAGTAACATTTTCTATGGAAGAACTTAGAAAAATCTACAGTACATTTTTTGGAAGTTAATTTGTTTTATTTTGATTCAACCAATAAGAATTCTTGTGTTTGGTTAAGTAATACGGAGTAGTATAATTATCTAGGAATTCAGATTAAGCTAACAAAACTTAATTCCCCTGAAGTTTCAGAGACAAGACAATGCAAGTGAAGATGATGACAACAGTAAACTAGGAAAAAAAACTGCAATAAAATAGAAATTTCTGTTAATAAAAAGGTAAATAAACCGAGTAATGGTCAGTTCTTTTCTCACCAGGTGACAAGTTGATTTAAATCAACGGATTTGTCTCTTTTCTCACCAGCCAACACTTTCCCGGACAAAATCCCTAATTATGAATGTGAATAACTGTGAGGTCAGTTTCACATTTATTTATGAATGTGAAATTGTTTGGTTTTTGACCTTTTTAAACTGAGAAATGTGAGGTCAATTTCACAATTAATTTGGTAGTTAGTATGTTTGGTTTACCCATTATTTATCTGTTATTCATGAATGTTTGTGCACAACTGTGAGGTCAATTTCTCAGTTATGATTATTGAGGTCACTTTCTCAGTTATTGTGCATAACTGTGTGATAGATTTCTCTGTTTTTATGTCATTTTTTTTATAGAACAACGTCATTTTTTTATAGAACAACAGTGAGGTCTATTTCACAGTTGTTGGTTGTGATGTGAATAAGTGTGAAATATTTTTCACACTTCTAAAACTGTGAGGTCAGTTTCACATTTATTTATGAATGTGAAATGGTTTACCCATTATTTATCAGTTGTTGATGATTGTTTTTGCACAACTGTGAGGTCAATTTCTCAGTTATTATGATTGTTTGTGCACAACAGTGAGGTCTATTTCACAGTTGTTGGTTGAGATGTGAATAAGTGTGAAATATTTTTCACACTTCTAAAACTGTGAGGTCAGTTTCACATTTATTTATGAATGTGAAATGGTTTACCCGTTATTTATCAGTTGTTGATGATTGTTTTTGCACAACTGTGAGGTCAATTTCTCAGTTATTATGATTGTTTGTGCACAACAGTGAGGTCTATTTCACAGTTGTTGGTTGAGATGTGAATAAGTGTGAAATATTTTTCACACTTTTAAAACTGTGATGTCAGTTTCACATTTATTTATGAATGTGAAATGGTTTACCCGTTATTTATCAGTTGTTGATGATTGTTTTTGCACAACTGTGAGGTCAATTTCTCAGTTATTATGATTGTTTGTGCACAACAGTGAGGTCTATTTCACAGTTATGATTGTTGAGGTCACTTTCTCAGTTATTGTGCATAACTGTGTGATAGATTTCACTGTTTTTATGTCATTCTTTTATAAAACAACAGTGAGGTCTATTTCACAGTTGTTGAAAAATAATTTTATTTTATTTATAAAATTTGAAATATATGATGAGTAAACTTGTTTGATTCGTCTTGGCGATGCGATTAAAACAGTGATTTCGGATAATTTTTTCGAATTTTAGATTTTGAGATATTGCATTTTAAAAATTTAAGAGAAAAAAAAAGGAAGAGAGAGAAAAGGAGAGAGAAAGAAAGGAGAAGAAGAAGAAAAACGTACAGAGAGAGAGAAAGTAACGTAAAGAGAGAGAAAGTGCTGGCGCGTCGTCATGCGTGTATGTGGCGAGGGGCATTTTTGTCCAGCGAAATTTTAGGGACTTATTGGTATGTTTTGAAAATGTGTGGTTTTATTGATCTTTTTCATTTATCTAAGGGACTTATTGGTCAAAGTCTCTAAAAAAAACTAAAGAAAGTTAATATAATTGAAAACATTATTATATTATGTTGGAAACGTTATTAGATTAAAATTAAATGTTTCATTTTTGAAGCAATAATAATTATTTTATTGATTTAAAAATACAATATTTATTGGATTGAAATTAATAGTTAAAATTAAAAATTACTCCACCTTACCTTAGTATAATAAAAGAAAGGGAAAAAAAAAAAAATCAAACCCAAACCCACAGGCCACAGTCCTCTTCATCACCATTGCAGCTGTAGTAGCTTTTTTATCTCACATTTCATGGTGAGATAAAAAATGGAGGAACCCTTTGAATGGGCCATGCTCGCCGTTATCTACGTGAAGATCCCCCATAAACGCTCGCTGCTCCCTTCAAAAATACAAACGAAAATAGAGAAGAAGAATAGGGTTTTCAATTGAAATCTGCATATACCCAAACCCCAATTTCTAGAGAGAGAAACAACAATTGGGTTTTGGTTTCATTGAGAAAAATTTAACGGGGCCAAACTGTTAGTATAGACTGTGGGTTGTGGGTGTTACCACAGGTGCTATCACTGGCAGTTGGGTGTTATTCGAATTGGAATGATTTGTAATTTAATAATTCTTTTCATATTATTTTATATCCTAATGTCTAATATGATTTGTAAGATATATGTATTTGTTGGTCCATATTTCAGGTTAATACATGGTTGGAATAATAGTTAAAGACATGAAATAAGGTTGAAGATAAGTTTCACATAAATAGGAGATTTATGTGTAACTTTTACTTGGTCCATATTAATTGATGAAGAAAGAAAAACATGGGAAGATCAAGTCTTGAGGTTGTTGCTGATTATTAAAGAAGTACAAGGCCAAGAAAACAAGATAGTACAAGGAGATAAAGCAAGGACTTGAGCTTCAAGATTTCAGTTGCTAAAAGGGTGGGAAGTTGGCGCATGAAGAGGAGAACAAGCAAAGAAATCTCTCCACTCCTGTCACACGATTTTAACATCAAGAGCTGTTATTTTGGAGTAGCCTCCAACCCAATTGAAGGCTATAAATAGGCTAGGTGTGATTCATTTGAAGATATGTCAAATACCAAATATCAAACACACACACCTTAGCACAAGAGAGACAAAGTTTCTTTGGCTCGTATAATCCTTCCTCCCTTGTGATTCTAGCTTAAACACTGAGTGTTTAAGAGAGTGTTGGCTAAGGATAGGATTTGAACTTTGTCTCAATAGTTCCATAGAGCATTATCATTGTTTTAGCTATAGGAAACTTTCGGCTTTGTAATTGTTCTATATTGATTATAAAGTCTTCGCCATCTAGGCACACTCAAGTTATATATTTATATAACTTAAGAAAATTATATCTTGTGTTATTTATTTCCGCTGCACAAAGTTTTTACAAACTATTTAATTTTGGTGTGTGTGTGTGCTGTCCGTCAGTGTATTATCCAATGTGTTGGGTAACATCTACGGTAACATATCTTTCCAGTGAAGCCATTGACAATTTCACAAACAAACCAATTTTGGAATGTTCTTTAATTCCGAAAAAGAAAAAAAAACAATTACACATACACACACATTATAATTTTCTTATCAAATTCAACAAGAATTAAATACACAACACTATGTATAACATCAGTAAAATACAATTTCGAAGAAGAGGAAGAAGGAGCTGATGGTTTTTTTTCTTATTTCCAGAAAGCTCCTTCCCTCTATGTTTCTATTTCACCCTTTTTTTCCCTCTTTTTCTTCTTTGTATGTATGTCCAAGGCCATTTACAATGGGCATATTGATTTTTTTTTTAGTAGTTGAAACCATTGCAAGGTCATGTTGAAAATTTTTAAGTAGTTGAAAAAAAAAATTGTTGAAAAAATTCAATAGGGGTTTAATCCATGGAGGGGGCCCGTTTCTTGCCACGTGGCGCCATCCGATTGGTCCGCAATGGCGCGTGAGAGACATGCCCAGACAAGGGCGCATCTGACACTTTCAATTTTTTTTTAGATTTCGCCACGTGGCAGGCGTTCATTGGCTGGTTGGATTTTAGATTTCTTTTTTTTTTTATCCGATTTTTTTGACCTCATCTATTGTGTAAAAAATTAATTTTTTTAAAAAAAAATTTTACACCAAAATTCATAAAAAAAAATTCTCTATAAAGAGAGTCCTCTTTCATTTGATTTTGACACAAAAAAAACACTCTTTTTTCAATATAAATTTCTCAATTATCCTTCATTTTTCACAAAAAAAAATACTATTTTTTTGTGAAATGTATTTTTCATTGATGTATTACTTTTAATTAAGTATAAAGTATTTTTTTAAATAATAATTATCGTCATTTTCGTATTTATTTAATTGCAATTGCAATTAAAAATAATAATTAAGTATGTAGTATTTTTTAATTATAAATGATAATAATAATTATTATTATTTTACTAATCAGAAAAATAAAAAATAAAATAAAAGTGGTGGGGTATAGAATGATGAGGTGGAAGAGTGTTGAAAAATGTGGGTGTTGAAACCATTGTAGCGGTTAAAAATTGAATGTGGTGTTGAATAATTAGGTGGAGGAGAGAGAAGCTGATGTGTCGTATTTTAAAGGGTGTTGAAAATATGAGGGTGTTGAAACCATTGTAAATGGTCTAATGGGGATAGAGCTGTCAAAATTGAGCTCGGCCCATAGGCCCGGTCCAGCCCACCCGATTTTTTAAGGGTCTGGGCCTCAAATTAGAAAGCCCAAAAAAATGGGTCTCTTTGGCCCGGCCCGGTAGGTCCGTGGACTCATGCGAACTGAGCATGAAAAGCCCGGAAAAGTCCGGCCCGACCCGATCAAACAGTTGACAAAGTCAACACACTCAATTTGTTAATTAAAAATTAAAATTTAAAAACTAAGAAAACCCTATCTATCTATCGCATTCGCAGAGGCGCTCACTCCGTCTCTCTCTTCATCGATGTCGAGGTCCTAAGTTTAAGGATACCATCTCTGATGCATTTATATGACCTACTTCCAAAGATGAATTATTTCTCCAAATTTAGTAATCTCAAAGTTTTGGAACCCGAGGAACTTTCTGAGATGAAAATTGGCATCAGTTTCATGGATGGTATGCTTCGGAGTTTGCCTGCTCTTGAATTGCTCAACATTGGTTGCATTACGTATAGGGAAGCATATGAAGATGGCAGTGGTACTGGTATTCCTAACTGGCCGCTCAGGAGTGAACGTTTGAAATTTGTAAGGATCGGAAGAATATTTCCAGATTGGATGATAATCAAAATAAAGCTCGTTAAATATTTCTTGGAAGGAGCTAAAAGTTTAGAAAAGATGATTCTTAGCAAGCCAAAGCATCTGAATCCAGAGAAGTTAGACCAAGCACTACAAGCTTTACCCAACATTGGAGCTCTTTGAATAAAAAAAATAGTTACTTTTGGCCCGAAGGCCAGAGGCCCGATGTTCACATGGGTGTGAATGTGTGCCCAAATTTTTGTTTTTGTTGGATTCACGCGAGTTTGAAGACAACCGGTTTAATTTGAAAAACGGAGTCGCCACTCCATTTTGATTTCCTCAAAACTTTGAAAAAAAGGATTTTTATGGGTTCGGAGGTTAAGTTACCCCTTGGGAAGAACGGATCGTCGTTCACCCAAAGTGCCTTGCCGGAGCAAGTCTCCCAAGATTTCATTAATCGTGCTTGCTTGCGTGCTTTCTTGTGTGCATGTGTTTGATGATAAGGAGGGAATGTCCCAAGTCGTCTTCCGGACGTACAAACCATTTATTGGTTGTCGCTCGGGATTTCTTGGATTTTATGTATTCGGGATTATGATCCCGCCCTCATCTTGGACTTGTGATCAGCGCATTTTTTGGACCTTGGGACTTGCGTGATCGAGAGAATGACTCTCTTTGTAGTCAAAGATGAGGTTCTTTAGAAAAGGAGGGTCCTTAGCCCATCAATCCTACACTTTAAGATGGTCGAGCTCGTATAGATGCTTCATACTCATCTTAAGTGATAATCGGAGATATAGGGTTCAAAGGTGTCCCTTTCTAAAGAGATTATGGAACCTTTATGGAAGGAACGATGTAAAGATAGGATCTTTTACACCGGTCCATTCCGAGGTTACTAATGGGGAATGGGGGAATGTATGTAAAAATGACATTTTAATGAAAAGATGACATTTTTTGGATTGCAAATGATGCATTTGATTCAAAGAAATGATTTTTATTGCAAATGATGCATAAAGATATGATTTTTATGCAAATGATGCATTTTTATGAAGAAATTGGCATTTATTATGCAAATGATGCATAAAGATTGCATTTTGAAAAGAATATGATGCTAGTTTATGGTAAAGACATGATCTTTAAAGCAAATGATGCTTGGAAAAGGGATTTTGAATGGAAAGGATGCATTTTGATTGAAAAGATTTGATTTTTATATGCAAATGATGCATAAAGATGACATTTTTATTGGAAAATGGGGATTTTAGGTGCAAAGGATGCACCTTTATGGGGAAAGACTACATTTTTATGACAAATGATGTCTAATGCATGCAAAAGGGGAAGGGGGAATATAAAGATATGATCTTTAATCTACCAAGTCCCAAGCAATATAAAGGTAATGCAATGAGCAATTTATAAAGCAATTAGGATGCGAGGTTAGGGCGTGCGAGGTTACCAATGGCTTCCTTCTTCTTTTGATGGAGCTAGGAGGGGAGGTTGATCTTGGATCTTCAAGGAGGAGGGAGGTAGCTTCTTGGCCTTCTTCTTCACCTTCTTGAACTTCCAACAGTCCTTGAGAGTATTCTTCACGTATTGTGAGAGATTAATGCCTCTTGTGGATTGTTGTTGGTGTTTTTTGGATGATTAAAATGGGTAGAGGAGGGCTCTATTTATAGGCAGTCTGGATAAGGCTAATGAGGCCGTGCGGCTAGGGACCGCGAGCTAATGCAGCCGTGCGGCATTATCCATTGTGACTCAGCATTTCTAGAACCATGCAAGGTGGCAAATTCTAGAAACTTCTTCCTAATTAAGAAAAACGTGTTTCTTAATTAGGAAGGCTCCTCTTCAGCCTTTAATTAATTTGGAACTGTTCCGGAATATTTTCGGAACACTAGGAAGGTCCGGGGAATTACCGGAAAACTTACCGAAATTGCCGGGAAATTTAACCGGAAGGCATGAGCCAGATTTGGGTACTTACAGAAGCCCCTCGGCAACGTCACTTGCAAGGCGAGTGGGGTTGTCGATAGAAAAGGATCCGATCTGACGAATGCCGAGACGGATTGAGAGACCGAGGTGGTCGAGTGGCTGAACCTCTTATGAAAGGCTACCTACGTATTCCGGAGGAATCAAGCCAGGCCATAGTTCGGAGTGGGATCCGCTGAGGAATGGAGAAGAGAAAACTGGTCTCTTGCTGGGGAAATAGAAGAGAAAATGACCTAGGAGGTCAAGCAATTGATCCTACTGGGGATATGCTAGAAGTGACCGAGGTGGTCGGATAACAAAGTCTCCTATGAGGGACTATTTCATCACTGAGGAGTGACGGAGGAACAAGGTGACCAAAGTGGTCGGATGGCTGGACCTTTTATGAAAGGCTACCTACGTATCCCGGAGGAATCAAGCCTTGATCGTAGTTCAAGCATCACTAGATAGTTAGGAACGATGTCTAGGATCCTTGAGGGTTTTGACAATTAATGGAGGCTGTCACCTGAGGAAACTAGAGCTTACATCACTATCGAGAAGATAGAGGTAGCTAAAGCTGGATGACGTTATTTCTTTATGACGGAAATAACGAAGACTAAAGCTTACGGCGCTATCTCTTTTTGACAGAGATAGAGGTAGCTAAAGCTAGAAGAACTTAAGTATACTTCACTATTCGTGATAGAGGTATCTTAAGTTAAGAAGAGCTTGAGCATACGTCACTATCCGGGATAGAGGTAGCTTAAGTTTAGAGGAACTTGAGCATACGTCACTATTCGGGATAGAGGTAGCTTAAGTTAGGATAACTTAGCATACGTCACTATTCGGGATAGAGGTAGCTTAAGTTTAGAGGAACTTGAGCATACGTCACTATTCGGGATAGAGGTAGCTTAAGTTAGGATAACTTAGCATACGTCACTATTCGGGATAGAGGTAGCTTAGTTTAGAGTTTTGACAATTCGGAGGTTGTCACCTAGCATTATCCCGTAATAACGGAATTAACGGAGGCGACTGGGAAGAAAGCTCAATTGCTTAAGAGATAAAGGATATCTTCTGAAAAAGATGTTATCTTAGTTAAAAGATAACGGGAATTGCATGCCCAAGTGGAAGGTCCAGGGGCAGGATTGTAATTTTCTGCTCAGAGCGAATGAGGCCGCCCGGCATGAGATGGAGAAAAAGGAGCCGTACGGCTAGAAGACTGATTTTTCCAGATTATTTAAAATCAGATTTGAACGGGCCATTGGCATTGTGTTGCCGCCCAAGAACGCAGAGAGAGAGAGGAGGAAGAGAAATTTCGAATTCCTTCAATTTCCTTTGCTTCCTTTGATTTGAGATGGATCCGGAGGGCAATCCTATACCGAGGCAAGCAAGAAGAAATATCTCCGCGGCCGCTCGGAGGAGAAGAAAGGAGCTCGTGCGAACGGAAAGAAAGTATGACTTTCTTACGCCTCCGTCGGAGCTTTACCCGGGGAGAAGAGAGCACAAATCGACGAACCCTCGTCCGGTTGGGGTAAGCATTCTTATTTGGCTCAATTCCGTCGATTTTGATTGAGTTTTGAATGACTTAGGGCTTGACCCGAACTTAGGAATTTTCTAGGATTTTCCTAGGATTTTTGACTGATTTTGAGATATTGATGAATAACCTATGAGGCTAAGAACATGCAATGTGCAATTTGTTTGACAAAAATAATGGGAATGACCCACTTTTTTCTCGCAAATAATAAGGTAAGAATGAAAAATTGTCTAAAGTGAGACGGAGTTCTTGCATGTGCTAGAACTAGGTCAAAATTTTAATTATCAACGAGAAACAAGATTTTGGAAGATGAAAAGGATTCATGCATGCCATTTTTGAGAGAATAATGCTTATGTGCAAAGAATTGTGAAAATTGTGATTTTGTGCTTTAGGAAAGCAATGGGACTTGACATGACGTGTTTCAAGTGATGAAAAACGCTTTTTTGATGCAAATGATGCTAGAAAAACTTTTGTGAATGCTTTTCTTTTGAAAACATGTGCACTTTTTTGAATATATGCATGCTTTTGAAAATGATGAAGGACTGACACACTTCTTTTTTGTGCTTGTCTACAGGAGAACAAGTCTAGAGGACCATCAGAGATTGCAGTCAAGCTTTGGCAGAGGATGCCGGATTTCGAGAAGAATGGGGTGAACCCCAAGCAGCTGGTGCGGGCTACCGGCTTGGATTCGTTCGTCGAGGCTATCGGCAGGGGTGTTCATATCACCTCTAAGAGCAAGGGCTTGATCCAGGCCCTTTCTGAGTTCTGGTGGGATAGCACCCATAGCTTTCATCCGAGCCGGGAGAGCCGACAAGTGACTCGCCGCCGATTTCACAGCCTATTACCGGCCTACGCTCACCGTGAGGCCCGTGACTTGGAGAGACCACCTTACAGCTGAGGAATTCCGAGATTTGGTCAGATTTGAGTTGATTCCTGCGGGGCCGGGTACGGAGACGCGAACGTCGAGGTGGCAGATCCCGTAACTACATGCGTAACTTTGCTGCTAATGATGTGACCGCCCACCAGCTTGCTAGAGCATTTGTGTGGTTGATGCTGTCGGTCACCATTTTTGCTAATTCTGGGACACTGGCCATGACTTGCCTCCTCGACTCTCTGGAGGATGTGGATGGGATAGGGACGGTCTCTTGGGGAGAGGCCGGATTGGCAGAGCTCTACTTCTCCTTGGACATGTACAGCCGGAACAAGGCTGCTTCTATGGACTGTTTCTCCTTTGCCCTCGAGGTAGTCTCCTTTCTTTTCTCTTTTCTCTTTTCTGTCTTGAGATTTTTATGAGAGAGAGAATGACCTTTTTGATGTTTTGAACATGCAGGCCTGGTTCTGGGAGGTGATCGGGTTCTTCCCTTGGAACCAGCAGAGTGATATCACCATTTTCCCTGCTATGGTTCGCTGGAGGGGAGATGCGAGGGATAAATTCACGGGGAAGACCCGGATCACCTTCGACTACAAAATGGTGAGGCCGGTCATCAACAGTGATGGGCACGACGGAGTGGACTTCTACCCTTGGGGCAGGTATCCGGAGATCTTGCTAGGAGAGGCCATTGAGGCGACTAGGCAGAGGAGATGGCTCACTGGGCTGACATGTGATGTCATTTACTTGGGGGACCGTTTTTCGAGGCAGCATGGCCATGTCCCTCCATTGGACGCCATTACTCCTCAGGATCCTCCAGCACGGATGCTGCAGCCCAGGGATTGGCCAGAGGACGAGATTGCTAGGTACCAGGCAGGCGTGGCCGCTGAGGAGTATTTTGACATGGATACCCCCTACGCTGTGTTTGTAGAGCATCGACTGAGGACGCCACAGAAGCTAGTGAAGCTGGCGGTCACTCAGGGATATGGGGAGGATGAGCCTAATGACCCGCCGATCCCTCCTGCGCATCTGTCCTATGTGGTCCATGGAGTTCCGAGGAGGATGAGGATTCCTATCCCCGACACTAGGGAGCCCCAGTATACCCTGCCACCTGACAGCACTGTAAGTATACTTTTAGGGTCTTTCCCTTTTGCAGCCTTTCTTTGCTTTTGAGATTTTCGAGATTTTTCTCTTCTTTTTCTCGTGTTCCAGCTCGCACTTATGATAGGCCGATCAAAGTGCGAATAGGGCCGGAAGGACATGTGTGCCGGTCTCTTCGAGGAAGCCGGCTCGCGCTTCAAAGGCGGCGGCGGGATGCACAGGAGCCCGGGCGCAAGAGACGGCATGTCTGGGGCACAGCCGTCTACCTCATCGGCCTCGGAGTACTCTTCCAGTGCCATGCCTCGGGGCGGGGACCCAACGCCGACATTTGAGCAAACTGGCCTGAGTACGGGCACGATAATGTCCATTTGTCTGACGTGAGCGACCAGGAGGACTTGATGAGGGAGGCTAGCGTCTACGAGCTGAGCAGCGATGAGGAGGAAGAAGAATCGGAGGCCTAGGAGGTCTCTAGAATAGATTTGGAACAAAAACAAACAATGGACAAGATTTATGCACACTTTGTTTATTTTTTGCTTTATTCTGGCGCCGATGGGGCGAAGACATTGTATTAATGCTTTATTTACTTTTCTAATTCATGCTTTTTTTAATTTGCATATTATCTGAGCCTTGGGGCGATTTTTTGCTTGGAATTGGGGCTGAAACTGGGCCAAAATGATTTATAATGGTGTATAAATGCTTGAATGGCTTCTGAATATGTTTTTGTACAGGTCTTGGTTGAAAAAGTGGGGTGAAAACTCCCTTGGGCAGCACCTTGGTTGCTGCAGATTTTTTTTCTGCAGATTCCTTTGGGGGAGGCTGAGAGGATGATGGTAGCCCTGGACAGGATTGACCTTTCTGATATCCCGGGCAGGTTTGGGTCTCCAGATATGGCTGCGACCACGGTGGCTATGGACGCATTTATCCTTTGCGTATTCTCTGCTCTGTTCACCGCGGAGTCCGTGGGGATCTGTCATAGTGGTCTCTTGGACATGGTTAGAGACTGCAAGGCTGGGAAGGATATTGTCCCGCTGGTTTTGGGAGAGACACTTCATGGGATTGACAGGATGGCTCGGGGAGACCATTTCATGAGATCCGGGAGTCCAGCCGTGCCGACCTTACGGCCGCAGAGAGGCTCTGGGCTTTGCCAGGGGCCACGACTCGGTGCCCTTGGGTGATTTCTCGGAGAGGTGCACCGAGGCAACATGACCAGAGTAGCCGGAGCCGACGATGGCTAGGCTATCCACTTCGGACATCCGTTGGTGGATACCTCATTGGAGGTTGCAAGTCAGGAGGATATTTCAGAGTCCTATGTCGTGAGGGTTCCAGGATTCTGCTGGTCCTCCTTCTACATACCCTGCTTAGTATCCAGGCAGTTTGGGGCTTTACAGGAGCCATTGAGTGATTGGGAGGACATCCGGACCATGGAGGTGGTGTCATTGGATATGAGGGATCCAGCCAGCTTCTCTTTCTTCTCGAGGACTCTGTTCTAAAAGACCCCGCCTAAGGGCGCCTAGGCCCCGCCTAGGCGCTAGGCCCCTCTCCAACGCCTAGTTCTAAGCCCCGCCTAGGTCCTGACTAATCCCGACTATTCCCAATTAGTCTCCGACTAGTCCCCGCCTAGGCGCTAGGCCCGGCTCCGCCGCCTAGCATCCGCCTAGCGCTTTTTAGAACCTTGCTCGAGGGCTTGGACATACACTGCTTTCCCACCCAGGGCTATCTTCAGGAGCAGGAAGAGTACCATCTTGACCACTGTCTACTTGGACTGGTACGAGAGGGAGATGGGAGCGACTCAGGTCATATTGGAGGAGAGACGTCAAGCTTTATTGGGGGCTGACTGTGACTCGAGCAGGACTCTGAGGGAGACTGAGGCTAAAGCGAGTCGCCATAACCAGTCAGGTGACTTGGTCAGAGACATGGAGGCTCGGTACAAGAGGTTGTCCGAGGTCGCTCCTTTGACTGAATCTCAGAGGGAGGAAGTGCGGACTTGTGCTAGGGTAGAGAGAGCACTTATTGACACGGGTTTGGTAGAGGCTCCAGTGAGAATACCGGAGGTCGGGATGAGGGATACCGACATCATAGATAAAAAGAGGAAGAAGACTCGACGGGGCCGAGGAAAAGGGAAGAAGACCAAAGAAGACTCAGCGAATGACAACTGACAAATCTTTTCTTAGGATTCCCTTATTGCCATTTTGCAAACACATTAGTTTATTTAGGCATTTTATTGTATTTTAGATCTTTGTAGCAGGTTAGAAGAGTCAAGAGGTAGACCGTGCTTGAACTCATCAAGAAGTTTTTAACTTGTAATGAACAAGAAATATTATCTTAAAAATTAATCGAGACACATTTCATGGAAATTCAAATGTCTTATTTATTGGGACCCGTTTTATGAAAACTGAAATACCTTTTATTATTTAGGACGCACTTCATGGAAGCTTGATTGTCCTTTTTATTGTTTAGACCGAACCATATATGGCTGCCTACGTTCCCCTTTTACAAGAAAGACTAAGGGGCTCAGGTCTTCGTAGTTCATTCTGGTGAACTATATATATTTTTCTTTTTTTTTTATGTGCAGCCCTGTTTTTTGCCTAGACCGCCCTTTTTGGGTTTTCAGCCTAGCTGGGCATTACTCTTTTTGCACTAAGATTTTTTTATGTGCAACCCTGTCTTTTGCCTAGATCGCCCTTTTTGGAGTTTTCAAATTTAGCCGGGTATTACTCTTTTGCACTTCTTTTTTTTTTTTTTTTTTTTAGACATAGTATCTTTGAGCTTATCATCGTTGACCGGGTGGACAAAGGGATTGCCGTCCGTGTCCGCAAGTTTCATGGCTCCTCCCGATAGTATCTTCTCGCACCACATAAGGGCCGATCCAAACGGGTTCCCATTTTCCTGTGGGGTTGTCTCGGTAGGGGGCTTCACTTTCAAAACTAAGTCACCCTCTTTGATGTCTCCGGCCTTGACCTTTTATCAAACGCTCCGCCATCCACCTCGGTAGGCTCGGGTGTGTTCCATGGCTTTTAGCCTTCTCTCGTCAAACAGGGCTAACTCATCATGCCGGCTGTGCAACCATTCTACTTCATTGACACCGTTTTCCAGAGGACCCTTAATGACGGGATTTCCAACTCCACCGGTAACACCGCTTCCATCCCGTAGGTTAAGGCAAAAGGAGTTTCTCCCGTAGCCGTTTCCGACAGACGTTCAGAGCCCCGCAGTGCCAAGTGCGGCTTTTCGGGCCAATCACGACCACGGGTGGCCATTTTCCGGATGATCCGTTCGAGCGTCTTATTAGCAGCCTTCCACGGCTCCATTAGTCTCGAGGTCTCGTACGGAGACGACTTGTGGCGAGTGATCCCGAATTCTCGACAAAGAACCTATCGCAGCCCCCTTCAAAGTGCGACCCATTATCGGAAATGATCTCGTTGGGCACCCCATATCTCGCACATTATGTTTTCCTTGATGAACCGGGCCACTTTTCTCGGGAAGTGAGGACCTTGTAAGACTTGGCCTCTACCCACTTGGGTGAAGTAGTCGATGGCTACTAGCACAAATTCATGTCCATTGCTTCCGCCGGGGCTATTTTCTCTATCACGTCAATACCCCAAGTTGCAAACGGCCAAGGAGTCGTCATGCAAGCATGTGTCATGAGGCGGGAGATGGTTGAGGTTGGCAAACCGCCGGCACTTGTCGCATGCTCGGACGTGCCGGACACACCGCTTTCCATGGAAATCCAAAGAGTAACCCATTCCGAGGATCACTTGCATCGTGGCTCGCATTCATATGAGGACCGCAGGGACCATTGTGGACTTCGGTCATCAACTCTTCGGCCTTTTCTTGAGTGACGCACAAGAGGAGTGGTCCTTGGTATCGCTTCTTGTATAGGTTGCCTCCTAGAATGACATAATGGGAGGCCAACCTTTTCGTGGCTTGCAAGCTCTTGGCTCGACACCTTCTTTTGGTCTACCTTCTTTGTCTCCGAAAGCCGACTCTCCATCTTTGAGGAACCGGTAAATTTGATTGTACTGTGGTTCCTTTATAGGCTCGGGTCCCAGTGTCTACTTCACAATGAAGGCCGGGGTTTCTTTTCTACCCACTCGGAAGGGTTTTATGGCTTTTCCTCGGGATCTCTACCAATGAGGCTAGAGTAGCTAGGGCATCTCGCGAATCTGTTCTTTTCCCTTGGCAAGTAGTGGAAGGTCACTTCTCCGAACCGTCCATCCAACTCCTCCATACGGGCATGATACCGCTGCAGTTAGTGGTCCACGCCTTCCACTTGTTGGAAACCCGGTTGATGATCGTGGCCGAGTCTCCGTAAACTTCTAGCTCCTTGACATTCCTTTCTAAGGCGACTTTCCAAAACCAAAGAATGCGTGCTTCATACTTGGCAACATTGTTCTTAGCAGGGAAGTTCAACTTGAGGGCTATGGGTTTATGCTCATCTTTTGGATCGACCAGTAGCATCCCGATACCGTTTCCTATTTTGTTAGCGGCTCCGTCAAAGAACAATTGCCATCGGTTTTCAGTGCTCGACCGCAAAGATCCCTTCATCTCGGGAATTGGGGTTCAAGCCCTCTCGTCTTCATTACGGGAAAGTTTGCCAGTGGTTCGACAACGCTTGACCCTTGATGGCCTTTCTCGGTCACATAGTTGATATCGTACTCGCTAAGAAGAAGGACCACTTTGCTAGACGCATCGAGAGGGAAGGCTTATCAAAGATGTATTTGATGGGGTCCATTCTTGAGACCAAATTCACAGGGTGGGCTTGCATATAATGCTTCAACTTGCCGACTACCCGCACTACCCCGCACAAGTCTTTTCACATGCCGAGTAATTGAGCTCACTTCCCGCAGCCTTCCGGCCGACAAAGTAAATGGCGTTTTCTATCCGAGAGTCTTTCTTCTCCCGGGCAAGCATAGCCCCAACCGCCGTATCGGTGACAAGTGAGATAGAGCGTAAGAGGTTTCGTCTATGTGGGGGCATAGTACGGAGGATGTAACAAGTATGCTTTGATCTCGGTCAAAAGCATCCCGGCATTCTTCGGTCCATTCTCGTGTCTACGTTCTTCTTCATGAGCTTGAAGATGGGCTCGCACATAGTGGTCAACCGATTGACGAAACGGCTAATGTACCGCAGCTTTTCCCATAAAGCTCTTGACTTCGTCCGGGTCCGAGGTGGCCTCATATCCATAATGGCTTTGATCTTTTGGGGGTCAACTTCAATACCTCGCTCCGTGACCATATACCCAAGCACTTTTCCCCTTGTCACTCCGAAGGTGCATTTAGCAGGTTTAGTCTCATGGAATGTTGTCTCGGCCTCTCAAAGAACTTCCGCAGTCAACAAAGTGCCGCCCGTCCTCGCCTTTGGAGTGGATTATCATGTCGTCTACGTAGACCTCAATCTCCTTGTGGATCATGTCATGAAAAGCGCGGTCGCCGCCCGTTGGTAAGTAGCCCGGCGTTCTTAAGCCCAAATGGCATCACCGTATAACAGCAAGTTCCCCACGGTGTGGTGAAGGCCGTCTTTTCTTGGTCTTCCTCGGCCATCTTGATCCGGTTTGTATCCCGCAAAGCCATCAACGAAGGATTTGACTTCGTAGTTGGCAAAGTGGAGTCCACCAGGATGTCTATGTTTGGCAAAGGGTAATCGTCCGCAGGGCCGGCCTTGTTCGGATCTCGGAAATCCACACAGCCAGCCGCACCTTCCCATTGGCCTTGGTGACGGTCACAATATTGGATAACCATGTCGGATACTCGATGACTCTAATGAATCCTACCCGCAAGTAGCTTCTCAATTTCTTCTTTGACCTCGTAGAGACCATTCTCGCTTGATCTTCCTCGCTCGTTTTACCGGCTTAGCATCTCGGTGCTAGAGGGATTCTCGTGCTCTACTATCAAACCTGTCTAGCCCCGCATATCCCCGTATGACCAGACCATGCAAACACGTCGACGTATTCCCGAGCGCATCGATCGCCCGTCCCGTTCAACCCCCCGGGAAGAAGTTTCCGATCTCGTGTCTCTTTAGGTTCCTCGACAGTACCCAAGTTCACACTTGTCAAAACCTCCTCAAGCACTGGGCCCGGTTTTCCTCTTTTTGAAACCCGCTTAAAGATTTCTTTAATGTATTGTTCATTTAGTGTGTTTGCATCTTGTTCAAATGATTCATTATTAATCGTTGTTAAGTTTTGAGTTAATTTATCATTTGTTAAGTTGGCAATAAGAGGATACTCGTAAAGATCCGTCATTTCATTCAAAATAAGGGGAAAGATGACATCGATTACATTTTGATAGTCCTCAGGCGTGAGGCCTTCTGGATGACTCGAGGGAGGACTGGAATTCAAAGATTCCCGACTCGACCGAACGTAATAAACCAGGTGTTTGACACAACCGGCTGAGAAGGACGAGGCACCAATCCAAGCTCCGCTATCATTTGTTGTCTGGCCAAGCTATCGGTCCCGAGAACGTCTCCCAATTCTTCAACGGCATTTCTGTCTTAGTTACCAAAGTGCGAGGATCAAAAGGATTTTCACCACCGTCTCCGATTACGGCAACTATCTCATCATCTCGAGCCGAAGTCGATCAAATCTAGGGATCCGTGCTTCTTCATCAAACAACCGTAGCAAGCCCCACTCAATGTCTTCACTATTGGCGACTTCTATCCGTCGATCTTCGGAAGAGCTAACTCGAAAGCCGAGAAGTCCATTACCCCGGATGCCGACTCTTTGACGCTCTTTATTTATCGAGTTTCCTTTGAAGACATACTCGTTACGAATGATAGTGGTAGCCTCAGAATGTCTCGGCAAGTCAAGGAACATTCTTGAACAGATTGGCCGGCTTTCCCCTTACTTTCTCAAGATTCTCCGTAAGGGTTTTCGCAAGGAGATCTTGGTGATCACTTTTATCGTATTGTGTCTCGCCTTTTGTAAAATAATGGGTCGTGATAAACCGTAGGGGATGAAGCCGGGTCCCTTTATTTTTCTCGCCATTTGGTTTGTACCCCAAGCCGTATCTGGTAGTCTGCCGCTCTTTACATCGATGATGGTATTGCGACCCCGAAGTCTTCTACCCAATCCAAGTCCCTAAGATAACCCATTTTTCTCATCATTCTCATGGCAGGAGGGATTTTATCGGAAGTAGTAGTGAGGTCAGTGCAACACACTTGCGCTTTGGAAGGAGCTACAGAGAATCCTGTCAATGCCAGCTGATAAGTGACTATTATATAGTCATTTATCCTTAGATTTATATACTTTTTATTGCATAAAACATCATTTCTCGTTTCATTTCATATACTTTTTAGTTCCTTTTCCATATTTTCTAGATTTTACGCTTTTGGTATATTTCTTGCATTTAAAGACAGGTTTTAGGTTCATTTTTATCAAAAGGATACTTGGACACTTCAAGGCAAAAGACATGGAAGAGCACCAATCAAATCAAGCACACAAAGCTAAATTTCAGAAGGAGCGGCCGTGCAGCCAAGATGGAGCGGCCGTGCACTTGGCCTTTTTCAGGCCATTTGTGGCCCTAAAATATAGAGTGGCCGTGTCTTGAAGAGGGAGCGGCCGTGTCATTATATGGAGCGGCCGTGCAGCTTGGACAGGAGCGGCCGTGCGAAGTGTCAAGACTTAAATTCAAATCTGGCGCCAAGGGTCACACGGCCGTGCAAATTCCTTGACGCGGCCGTGCAAAACGCGACTGCAGACGTAAAGGCACCTTTTGATTGCACCCGATTGAAGAGTCTCCTCCTTTTTATAAATAGGACCCTAGTGATCAGTCTTAGACACGAATTTTCAGAGAGAAACTACTGATATTACATAGATAGAAAACATTTGTGACAACAATTTTCCAAAGAAGTTTGAAGATCAAAATCATTATTTGTTCTTGGAATCACTTTGGAGGAAAAGCAATAAAAGTGAAGCATTATTCTCAGCAATCATCTTCTTTATTCATAAGTCTTTCTTACTCAATCTTTATTTCTACTTTTATGTTATCAATGGCTTGTGAGTAATCCCCCATATTCTTGGGGTTGGAAACTCAAAAGCATGCTTATTCGTCATTAAAAAATGTTTAGTCTTGTCTTCTTCCTTCATCTAAAACAATCTCTTTATATTATTCTCTAAATGCCTTACATTTTGGAGATATCCAATTTGTATGATTCAGTCAATTGAGAGAAGTACCTAGCGGAGAATCTCGATTGACGGAACCATATAAAGAAACTAGGTTCATTGATCACGAGAGTAGTTCAATGGCCTAGGGATGTTCCTTTAATGGAAAGTATGTTGACTTCCGTCCTTAATGGATTCTTACTAATTATGGTCAGCTAGAGATAAGCCGGAACGCCCGTTTGTGACAGGGCGGGAACAACGTAAACGGAAATCTCAAACAGTTAGGACATAATTAGTGAAGAATACAAACGCTATTGTCTTAGCCCGAAGTAGCGTAGGCTTAACATACCATCCTTGCTTTTTATGAAAACCTTTTATTTCTAAGACAATGACAATTTGATGAATAAGATTTTGTGTATGATTTCCAATCCCGAGAATGCTTCATTTTATAAGATTTCAATTAAAGTATTTTCTGTTTATGCTCTCTCTATTATTCTAGAACAAGTTTTATCTACCCCCAATCTTTTCTATATTTTCTAAAATACAAAAATATCCCCTAAGTAAACCCTGTCTCTGTGGGATCGACCCGTACTTGCACCCGCTATATTACAATAGCCCGTGCGCTGCGGAATTAAATAAACCGTTAGGTTTCGACCGAACAAGTTTTTGGCGCCGTTGCCGGGGACAACGGTTTACTTTTTATTTTTGTCTTTACTACAAAATTTTTAGTTTTTATTTTATTTTTGCTATTTTGCTTTCTCGTCCTGTAATCTGTTACGTTTAATTTTTCTTCAAGTGTTTTTCTTGTAGTTTATGAAACGGTCTCGGACATTCGTTGACAACTTTGATCCGGAACCCGAAAGAAGCTTTCACGAAAGATTAAGGAAATTCAGAGAAACTTTGAAAAAACACATGGACGGAGAACCGCAAACACCTGCTAGGACCCTACGGGACTTTGTTAACCCAAGTACCCCGGGAACTAGATCCCCGATTGTTGTGCCGAATGCCGGAGCGGCAAACTTCGAGATAAAGCCGCAATTATTGCACATGGTTATGAATAACCAATACAGCGGCACTGCCTTCGAAGATCCCCATCTACACATCCAAACATTCCTTGAATATTGTGATACCACACGTATTCAAGGTGTTACGGTGGAAGCAATCCGGATGCGCCTTTTTCCTTTCTCTCTTAAGGATAAGGCGAAACAATGGTTGAATTCGGTCCCCGTAATTCATTAACAACATGGGACCAAATTCAAGAAGCATTCCTTGGTCGATTTTTCCCACCAAGCAAGACTGCCCAGATACGAACAAAGATCACTAACTTCTGTCAAACAGATAGTGAAACTTTGTATGACGCATGGGAACGGTTCAAGGAACTTCTCGTAATGTGCCCCACCACGGGCTTGAAAAGTGGTTGATTGTTCACACCTTCTACAACGGTCTCATTTTCAAAACAAGAGAGACCATTGATGCCGCTGCGGGAGGAGCATTGATGAACAAAGGAATCGATGAGGCATACGACCTTATCGAAAACATTGCATTGAACCATTACCAATGGTCAAACGAGAGGAGCAAAGAACAAGGTACGCCCGGTAAATATAATGTTGATGCAGCTTACTCTTCTCTCCTCTAAAGTTGACATGCTTTTGAAAAAGTTTGAAAATCTTAATGTCAATCCCATTGCTAGTGTAAATGTGTTATGCGAACTATGTGGGTCTAACTCACATAGTACGGATAACTGCGAGTTACTTGACGTTACTTCTAACGATCAAGTGAACTTCGTTAATTCTTTTGGGCAAAAAGGGGGGATGTATTCTAATACATACAACCCCGAGTGGAGGAATCACCCCAATTTTTCCTATAAGAATAACAATGTTCTTAACCCGCAACCATCTACACAACCCCCGGGATTTGCACCTAAGAATTTCAACAACAATGCAAGTACCTTCCCCCCTAAATCTAAATTGGATCTTATAATGGATTTTGTAGTGGAGAATAAAAATTCCCAAGAAAAGATCAATAATGAATTTAGGGAATGTTTTAAACTACTTAATGCTAGGTTTGATAACTTGGCAGCGCATAATAAGATGCTAGAAACCCAACAAGCTCAACAGGCTACCCCATTGAATAGACCACAAGGGAGTCTTCCCGGTCAACCTCAAAGGCCAAATGAGCAAGTTAATGTAGTGAAAACTAGGGATGAGCAAGAAAAGATAAATGAATGCCCTAGAAATAATCATAATCCAATCCCTCTGATGATTGAAACTAGTTCGGGGACAGAATCCCCTAAAGAAAAAGGCAAGGATTATGATGAATTCCTTGATAACCTAGATGCCATTAATGTTAACATTCCTTATTTTAGAAAAGATGAAGATATGCCTTTAGCCGTTAAACCTTTGAAAAAATTAATTTTTGAAAAAGAAAGGCTAGAAGAAAATAAGAATGTTATGCTAGCGGAGGAAGTAAGCGCTGTTTTGCAAAATAAAGACCCTCCGAAATTAAAGGATCCGGGTACATTCACCATTCCTTGTTGTGTTGGCAGAATAAACATAGATAACGCTGTCCTTGACCTAGGAGCAAGCGTTAGTATAATGCCATTATCGGTTAGCGAGAAGCTTGGTATAGGGGAACTCAAACCCACAACCATAACTCTCCAATTGGCAGACCGATCCATTCAATACCCCGTTGGTATTATGGAAAACTTGCCTTGTCGAGTAGGGAACTTAATCATCCCTGTCGACTTTGTTATCTTGGATATGGCGGAAGACCATTATATTACCGTCATTCTAGGAAGGCCATTTCTTGCCACTGCGGGGGCAATTATAGATGTGAAAAATGGCACATTTTCCCTAAATATAGGGAAAGAAAGGGTCGAATTTAGTATGCATAGGTGTAAGTACCCCAATCTGGATCACCCCCTTTCAAACACACGGGAAACACCGCAGACTCATCAACGCAGTCTCGGAGACCTCTGGCACTCAAAACCCTCTCAAAACCCTCTCAAAACCCTCTCAAACCCCCAACCAAACCAAGGGAGGAGCCTTCCTGGGATAAAAAGGGACAAAAGGACCTTTTGGGAATTTTCAGGAAATTGGAAAAGCAATATTGATCCGTACGGACCTCTTTGCTGTCATAATTACTGAATCCCCTTAAAGTCCACAATATTCCCTCAAATCCCGGAAGAAATGATTACCCAAATGCATGGTTGGTCCGTACGGACCTCTTTGCATGCTGAGTTGGTCCGTACGGACCTTCTTGCATGGGGGACATCATCATTCCAGAATATTCACCATCATTGCAGATTCCCTCAAATCGAGGAAATCCAAAATTCTGGATAACCAAGGAGGTCCGTACGGACCTCTTTGCTCCGAAATTTTTACTATAAATAGAGGGCTCCCCCTCCTCATTTTCACACACCTCCCTCTTCTCTCTTCCTCCCTTAGCCTTCTGGCTCCCCTCTAAGTCCTCTCGAGGCAATCCCGGCCCCTTTCGGATCCTTCCGAGGCCTTTCGAGCTCCCTTGTGGTGCTCCGAAGCCTCCCCGAGCGCTCCCGAGACGCTCCCGCGCTGCCCCGAGGCACTCTCGAGGTACTCTGAGGCCCCTCGTGGTACTCCGAGGCCTTGCCTGGTCTTTCCACGGTGTCCCGGCTCTTTCCGAGTCAAACCGACGATCCCAAACCACGCCGAAACTCTGCTCGAGTGACTCCTGCCACCGCAACGCACGCCGAACCTCTGCCCGAGTGATCCCGACGATCCCCACGCACGCCGAACCTCTGCCCGAACGCAGCCTGCAACCTCAACTCACGCCGAAACTGCGTCCGCGGACAACCGGCATCTCCCGAAGCAATCCCGACTCCGCACGAACGCTACTCCGACCTCAAACACCATTCCCACGGAAGACAGACGCGAACCAACATTGGTAAGGCTTCCTTCCATTACTATTTCAATACATTTTCATACATAGCATACAATGTAGACATCCGATACAAAGATGCATTTTTAAAAGCACACACACACACACACAACATTTAAAGGATATTAGGTATCCGAAAGACTCGTTTTTACGAGGCGACTCGGGTGAGCTCTAATATTCTAATATTCTCTTCCCGAGGAGTCATCTGACCTCCGAACTCAAAATCTCATCACACAAAAACAGTTTAAAATTATCTTTAAACTGATGCCCTTTTTCAATGTTTTGGGCTTAATAAAAACGGCGTGGCGACTCTACAAAACAAAAACGGCGAGACACATCGCTCCAACGCGAAAGATGCCAGATGCCGGGGCGCGAACGCGCTGCCTCTCGGATCCGGGTAATTTCAGTTGGCGACTCTGCTGGGGACATTTTGTTTTAAAAACTTTTAAACAAAACAAAAGATTTTTAAAACGATGATGAGGGTCAAACTTTCATTTTACCCCTTCCTTTAACTGTTGTGTGTGTGTGCACGTGCTTCGTTTTTATTTTACAAAAAAAATAAAAATACAAAAAAAATGCATCAATATACATCTGTGCATACATTTAAAATTCTTCAAAAACTCCGTTTTACTCGTAAAAGAATTTTAGAGACCGCACACTACGCGCACCGCCGCCTCGGTTACACCGCACTCTACTCACACCGCCGCTCGGTTACACCGCACGCTACGCGCACCGCCGCCTGATACACCGCACACTACAACCCTCAACCCGAGTGGTCTCAGCTGCAGTCCATTAGGTCTTCCTAGGCCTCTTGGACGCGCACGGGATCATTCCAAACATCCCATCCTAGCCAAGCGTCAACCCCGCACGTTTGAGTCTTGAGTCACACTCTGCCCGTACCGCTGGTTTTTACCTAGCCCGTGTCATACAAACCCGGATACATATACCATGCCGGCCATTTTCTCGAGTCAAGGCTCGAAACTCAAGATCCCTTGCGCAAGCAAAGCGATGAAAGGTCATGCTAAAATCTTGACTCGATCTTGATTTCCGAAGCTACACCTGCACGATGTTCCGTCCCTGATATACATCCATGCTCGCATGACACCATGTCATCACGCCTTTGATACGTCGCCCATGACGATATGACCTACCCTAACGCCCAACGTCACGTATCCCTTGCGCAAGCAAGGTAAAGAGAGGTCATGCCGAACTCTTGACCCGATCTTGACTCGGGCCGCTCGGTTCACTATTCACATGGCTAACGCATCAAAACGAACATGACAGTGCTCGGTCCTTAGGTTCGATTTTTCTTTTAGGCCGGTGGAAACCGCTTGCACTATAGGACCTCGCCCGGGGCCGTCCCACCCATGAATGTCGAAATACAGGTGCAAAACGAGGGGCTTATAGCCGCACATATGGTCTCCACTCGACCCAGATCTAGCATAGTTGCGAAAAGAAGAGCAATCTTTTCCAACCTACCTAGGATTCTCGAGAAAACATGTTTTAAGTAATTTAAAACAACAAAAAAATCAGAAAAATAAAAGAAACTAAACCGCATGCCACGTGAGCTTTCCCCTTTATCCCGTTAGGCCATTCCCGTGTCTAAACCTTGCCCGTCACCCTCCAGCCTAACAGAGTGGTCGAGAGTACCCGGAACCCGTCTCCCAAAGTCAAAACAAAGAAGGTCCTACCTCCTTCCTAGCTCGTCACCAGATGCCCGTCAATTCCCACGGCCAAGTGGATAACAACGATGAGAACGGGACCTTACCCCCAAGAAATTTCCCAACACCGGAAGAAGTTTGGCAGTCCTCACGGCTATTGAGAAACGTCAAGGTGAGCAACAAGCTCGATCGAAGGTGCCATGCACCACTTCGGAACCTTAGCCACCCAACTACCTGGGGCTTCCTAAGCCATGATCAAGCTCCTACCAGCCTCTAACATCTCTCATCGTCTTCCGTAAGTCAACCCGTTTACTCCTCGTACGAGCCATGCAAGCATGACGTAAGACCACAAGACCTTCCAGAGGAAAGCTTGCCCATCCAGCCTCCTGAGGTCCCGGTACTCACCGCCGAACAACGAACACATCTCGGTGGGACGTCCGCGACAGGCTGCTTGTCCGGAAATGGAATTCCAGGATGCAATGAACGAGGGTCGCCCTCGACGAAGGAAGAAGCTATCTTCTCAACAAAAACTGAAAAAGAGGTATGAATCTGGTGATCCCACAAATGGAACCCTTGGAGAACCCTCGTGAAAGTTTGACTACTATGTCATCTACTCCAAAGAAATCTCCCTCAAATTTAGTTCTCGCACAGTGGCCACGCAATGTTTGCTCCATGATCACCGGGACGAAGCCGCACCGCCACCGAAGGCCCGAAGGTCCAGCTTAATCCAACCCCGTCTTGGGAAGATCTCAAAGCCACTATTGATGCTTCAAGAAAAGCCATGACAACTGAACGAATTGAAATGCGTACCGCCTTACGCCAATCGTGCTCCTCCCACTGCAAACGGGAGAGACAAGCAAAACCATAAGTCCAGTAGGTGAATGTTCTCGACACGTTCCGGCCAAATCCCAGTGAATCCTCCACGGACGTACAAAAGGACAGCCATACCCGACTGAGCCACGAATTGAAAAGGGGCCCTACGCCAAAGAAGTCGAAACCTTGGACCCAAAGGTTGAAGATCCTGTCTTGACACACTCAAGCGCACTCAAAGTTAACATCTCACTGGTCCTTACTCACTTCATCTTATCCGCACAAGCTCAAGTTGGAAGAAAGCCCGGCCTGCACCATGGTTCCCATCACAATGACACCTGATGAAGAGCCTCAGATGATTGGCAACGTCAATTACAAAGCAATATCATCACCTTCACAGAGCTCGATCTTCCAAAATTTGGGGCCGACCACAACGAGCCTCTCTACATAACAGCTCAACTGACGAGCGCCGTCTCCCTCGGGTGTTGGTAGATGGGGATCATCCATGAACGTCCTTCCACCAAAATGATGGATTTGCTAGGGATCAAAGCAATCGATCTAAAACCCTCGACTGTGCAATCAAGGCATACGACTCAACATCCCGCCCGGCCTGGGAATAGCCACTCAACCTGTGGTTTGGAAAACAAATGGTCCCGACAGATTTCCAAGTCATCGACATCCCAATCACATTCACTGCCATTTTGGGACGCCCTTGGCTACACCAGATCAATGGGGTGGCATCCACTCTTCATCACCAAGGCGTAAAGTTCGTCCCAAGGAACAGATCTTACCATCATCTACGGTGATAGCATAGTCAACGAAAGGACCGAAACAAACGGCGTCCCGGTCTTAGAAATCAAACCCGACGATGATGGCATGATGCTAACAGGGTTCACCATCGAAAGCCCAAAGGCCCAAGTATGACACATAGACCTGCCTTTGATTTGGGACAAGATCCCTCCCCCGATGAAAATGATGAAGCACATGAACTACATCCCGGGCTCGGTTTGGGAAAACGCCATCATGTGGCACTCCAACAGATCATCAATATCAAAGAATGTAATACCTGCACGGCTGGGATACTCTCCTACTCCCGAACACATTATGGAGGACAAGCGAGCCGCACGAAAACGCTCCACGATAACAAAAGAGGCTTCGTAAGCCATCTCCGATCTTCGTCCTTACAATTTCGACATGACCAAGTACTTCACAAAGAAGGCCTAAGAACTTGGAAGAAGATTCGAAAGCGAATGTAGCCGATCGCTGCCAAACAAAGCTGGCCGACAACCATGGACAAGCTCCAGCAGAACCTGGCAAGATTCAGAGGCCTCAAGTACCTCTTCGACAAACCATCTCTGTCAATGAGGCTCGCCAAATGGTCTTTCTTCCTAGCGGAATTTGACATCAAGTACGTAAACCAAAAGTCAATCAAGGGACGGGCCATGGCTGAACAACCGGGCCGATTTCCCAACCGACGAGGCTCGAGGCCCCGAACCACAATTTCTGCACGAAGGAATCTTCACAATCGAAAGCGAAAATCGATGGCAACCGTTCTTCGACGGAGCAGCCTAACAAAAAGGGAAAACGCATCGGTATGCTCTTGGTGGATCCCAAGGACGAGCACACCCCAATTGCTATAAAGCTCAATTTCGAGGTAACCAACAATGCCGCCGAATATGAAGCCTCGCGCCGGACTACAAGCCGCACTCGAGAGGAATGTCCAGAACTCGAAGTTTATGGGGACTCACTTTGATCATCAACCAAGTCTCCAACAAGTGGAAAACCATAGGACCCGGCTTGCAAAAATACTACGCCTGTACGGAGGACCTCATCACACAATTCGAAGAGGTCACCTTCCATTACTTGCCAAGAGACCGAAACAGTTTGCGATGCCTTAGCCACCTTGGCCTCCCTTGTGGAAATCCCCGAAGGAAAAGCAATCAAACCCTTCAAAGTCTGGACGAAAGGAAATTCCCGCCACCGTCGAGATCGAACCCAACTCCAAGCCCGTCAATGAGCCACGGGTACAACTGCATCTTCCAATACCTCAAGAATGGGGAAACCACCTTCATGAACAAGGAAGACCCACACATGTAAGGGGTCAAAACCAAGAGCGTCATGGCCCTAAAACGCCCGCCTCTCACTTCGTCATCCTCGGGGACATGCTATACAAGAAACGCTACCACGGGCCACTCCTACGCCGCCGCCCAAGAAGAAGCAACAAGTTCATGAACGAAGTCCACAATGGGGCTTGCGGTCCCCATACGAATGCCGTGAGCCCCGATGCAAATCATTCTCGTGGATGGGCTACTACTGGATCTCCATGGAGGCGCATTGCATCCACTTTGTCCGAAGTCGCGACAAGTGCCAACGGTTCTCCAACCTCAATCATCTACCACCCCACGATCTCTACCGCATGACTACACCTCGGCCCTTTGCCACTGGGAATTGACGTCATCGGGAAAATCGCTCCGCCAGCAAAGAATCGGCCACGAGTTCATCTTAGTAGCCATAGACTACTTCACCAAATGGGTCGAAGCCAAGTCCTACAAGGTACTCACCTCCAAGAAGGTCGCGCATTTCTTCAAGGAAAACATCATATGCCGATACGGCATCCCAAATGAGGTCATATCGACAACGGCTCACACTTCGAAGGGGAATTCGGCTGCATCGTCGGCCGAATTCAAGATCACACGTCACAAATCTTCTCCCTACCTGGGCCACAAACAAACGGCGCCGTGGAAGCAAAGAAACAAAACCTCGAACGGATCATCCGAAAATGACCACCCGAGGACGAGATTGGCCCGAGAAGCCGCACCTTGCACTTTGGGGCTACCGCACACGGGCCTAATGTGCCCACGGGAGAAACCCCATTTGCCCCGACCTACGGGATGGAAGCAGCCCTTCCCATCGAGCCGGAAATTCCTCACCCGAGTGCTACTGGAAAATGACATCAACGAAGTTGAATGGCTCCGGCCGACATGACGAATTGGCTCGCTAGACGAGCGATTTACTAAAGGCCATGGAACACGTCCGAGCCTATCAAAGCAGGATGGCTAGAGCTTTCGACAAGAAAGTCAAATCCCGAGACATCAGTGGAAGGTGACCTTGTACTCAAAGAAAAGCCTCCCACTCGAACCAACCCACTGGGAAAATGGGAACCCACATGGATCGGCCCTTTCGTGGTTCAAAAGATCTTCTCCCGAGGCGCCATGAAGCTACCGTACCTAGACGGCAATCCCTTCATGAATCCAAATAACTAAGCAAACTTCGCAGATACTTCGCCCGAAGAAGAACAACCGTGCATCTCTTGGGCACTCCATGTAGTGTCGAACTACGCATGCACTGAGCCCTCTAGTCCGGGGGAACGTAGGCAACCTTAATTGGTCCGGCCTAAAAATACACAAAAAGTCAAAAGTTTGAATGTCAATCAAGACCTCCATCAAGCTACGCACTTTTCAAGAACACGCCCCAGCCACCTTGACCAAGTCAAACGATGGCGGCAACATCAAAGGACATCCGAGGGTCACTCAAAGATCAAACGACCGACTCATGTCCGCTTCCAAGCTGTGGGCTTGTCTTCGCCCTCACGCGCTTCAAAAAATAAAAAAAGAGAGCTCGAGCAAGGGCTCACAAACAAAAAAAAAAAGAGAGCTCGAGCAAGGGCTCACAAAAAAAAAACAACAAAAATAAATAAATAAAAGAAGCTCAAGCAGAAGCTGCGAAAAAGAGGTCAAGAGCCCGACGCCAACAAGAGGCAAGGAAGCTACGAAAAAGACCGTCAAAACGACTTGTCAAGGGAGCATTCAACCTCTCAGCCAAGCACAAAGCCTCAGCAAAGGGGATTGCCGTCATGGCCTGCATCGCTTCACCGCAAATGCAACAGAAAAGTTCAAGGACGGACGCCGACAAAGTGCACAACAGAAGCAAAGGCAAACAAGAGATCTTGCGTCTCGACAAAGCTTTAAAAGTAAATCACAAATCACTAACGGTTACAACATTTCTTGATGAGTTCAAGCACGGTCTACTCTCAAGTTCACAACATGCTAAAAGACAGCTTAATACATTTAACTAATAATGTGTTTGCAATGCAATGAATGGATACCTAGGAGGTCATTCCGCGCCATCTCGCGCTTGTCCCTCGCCATTCTTTCCTTTCTTCCTCGTCCCCGGCGAGTCTTCTTTCGCTTCACGTGAACCAACTCGCGTCTCTCGCCCGAGATCCGGGGTCCTCCCGTAGAGTCAAACAATCCAAAGAGCTCTCGTGGCTTCATTCGCCCGTGCTTCGGCTCGATCTCCTCCCCGCGAGCCCGTAAAGAGGACCTCTCCCCGTCGGCCGGTCAACTCTAGTCTCGTAGTCAAACAAAGTGTCTCCCGTCACATCCAAAGGGTCGACCAAAGCTTCGGAACTCCTAAGGCAATAGCCGCTACGGCAACCGGTCCTGCAATCGCTACACGCCCGCTCTCCAAGACCACTGGGATCGCCCAACACGCCGCCATACCAAAGCCGTATACTAAGTCGTCAATACAACGCTCCCGACGTCTAAGGAGTACCACAGAGGGAAAGTGTAATACTTCCATACCCTCGTAAAATACAAGAAGGCACCCGAAGCCGCCATACAAAGAGGAACTACCTCCGCAGCAGCAAGGTCATCCCACCAACAAAGGCTCCTCGCTTCATCCCAAACCGCCGGAAACAAGCGACGGAATATAGAAGGAGGACCAAGACAAACCTCGGAACTCGACAACGTAGTGACCCTTCCCCGCAAGACCCTCCCCGGTCTCAATCCTCCAGCCATGGAAACCCACCAAATGGATCTCGATGCGTACTAAGCCGTGCCATCCATCTCTCCCGTGCGGACCGATCCATATCCAACACAAGAGGTCGCCGAGCAAATGACCACGGGCAAACGACGCTGCTGAGCCTCTGGACATGGCCTCGAAGTCTCTCTCGCAGCCTACAAGGTGAGCAAAGCGGGGCTTCCTCTCATAAAACGATCCCTGGCCGCTGACGGCCGATACCATGAAGAGTCTCCCCAAAGACCAACGGGACAATATCCTCTCCAGCTCGCAGCGTCTCCTACCACATCTAGCAAAGCGCCATCACAAATGCCAAGGGAACCGACTGTAAAAGCGTCGCCATCACGCACAAGGCAAATACATCCCAAGAGACGTCACTCTCATCATCAACCATGAACCGCTCCGGCAGACTCGTAAATGTCGATATGACCCGAATCAAGGATCATGCCCCGCACTTCTTCCAACGAAGTACGAAGAAAGTCCGCAAGCTTCACGCTCACAAAGACACCACCAATCAAAGGAAGCGAGATGGCCTCCACCTCCGGTCCTCCAATCAAAGCCCGAAAATCCTCAAAAGTGGGCACCATTTCATTATAGGAGAAACAAGACATGCCTCCTAACATCCTGTAACTTCATGGCAGCCCGCAACAAATCCCAATCGTAGAACCAACTCCTTAAAAGACCAAACCGAGCAAAGACGAAACCTTACCTCGAAAGCCCGTCTCGATGCCTCATACGGCGCCGCATCCACGTTTTCAACCGCTTCAAGGAAGTGTGCTTGCCTCTCCCGCGAAAGCCTCGGCAAAATTCTAGGGACGTACGAAGAATCCATGGCAAAAATGGAGGTTCCTAGAGAAAATGGGGAAGAAAGCTCGAAAATGGCCGCAAATGGGGAAATGAGGAAGAACTGCATTAATCGGAAAGCATTTATGTCCTTCCCAAAGCAAGGTTGGTCCGCACGTGACCTCTTTTGCATGCTAAGTATGTCCGTACGGACCTCCTTGCAAACGTAACCCATTTCCCTCAAAGAAACAAGCATAAAGCCACCGTCCTCAAGAAACCTTGCTCCAAACCGCCCAAACATTGGCCAAAGCCATTCCTAAACATACACTACCCACAAACACACTCTCACCACGTGGCATGCACAAAATAAAAATAATAATAGCAACCATTTCTAGGACAATTCCTGGAATCACAAAATGACATTACATCTTAAAATAAAATACCGTTTGCCGTGCAAATACAAGTGTTTTATTACAGTACCCATAAATGTCTCGTTGCTAAACAAAAAAAAGAGGGATATGAAAAGAGGGAAAGCAAATGAATACTAATCGACTCCTCAAAGATCATCATCCTCGCCGAGGTCCTCCAAAGAAAAGTCGGGCATCCCAAATAACTCGCCCGTCACATCCTCGTCGTCAATACCGAGCACTCACCTGGAGGCTCCCACGAAAAGTACTCAAGGATCAAATCCGCGAAAGGATCAAAGAAAGAAGGCTCGAGGAACCCTCACCCCGTGCGCCACGCGGAGGCATGAACCGATAAAAGGGCTGCTCCTCGAAGGCCCCGCAGCCTCCCGAAGACGCCCCGACATCCATGCTATGCCGCCCTCAAAGGTCCCTTCTCCTGCTGCGGCTCCGGCCTCGGCTCTAGGCGGAGGAACGTCTGCTGTAGTGCCTCGAAGGCATAGGCTCGTACGCCGGCACGCGTCGCGAAGACCGGCAAGATATCTTCGACGCCATCTTCTTTTCGCAAACGACCTCATCGCCACATAACGGCGAGTCAAGATATCATAGGCTCTCCCCGGACTCCGCACCAACAAGCAGCCAAGGAAACGCTCAAGCAATACAGCTTATACTCAACAACAAAAAGAGAAAAATACGTAAAAGATGCCAAGATGGAAAAGAGTAAGCACACTCACCGATCTATCGGGTCCACTTCGTATGCAAGCAGAGCTCGCTCCGAACGGGTACGTACACCCTCCTCTCGATCCGTCCCCGCGACATACGTGAAATCCGATCCCGGCATCGGAACCTCTCGGGAGCTCGCGGGCCGCCCTCTCTCTCCCGCGCCGCATTCGCGGCGCCCCGCCTTCCTCCTCACGAAGGCCCCGTACTCCTCTCCATACAAGATGAACTCCGGCGCCGACACCGCCAAGGTACCTCTCAAATCGAGCACGTCCATGTCCCGGAATCAAGCATCCCAAAGTGGAGGGTCCCTCGAGCCACGGGAAGCACACCAGTGGCCATGCCGCCGTAAGACTCCGCTCCCGTGATACATGACATCACAAGTCAAGCCCCGCAAAGCATCTTCCGTCCAGGCCGTCACTCGGGAGCTCCCCTCGAACTCATCGCCCTCATACCGAGCCCACGGGAACAAAACGAACCCCTCCGGCTACCCTCTCCAGACGCTCCCGCACATCCCCGTAGGCGACGGTGAGCTTCCCCGCCGGTCCTCCTTTCTTCTCAGCCGTACGAGCTCAAATTTCAAAGATAGCAGTGGTACGCAGTTAGTACCTGTGGATCTCTATCCCACGAAGCAATCGAAAATCCTCATAAAACCACACCTCGTGACAAAAACAGAGAAGGCTCAAGCAAAAGACAACGGAGAAATGACATGCATCGCTAAATCAAAAACAAAGAATAAACTCATACCTCCAAAGCAAAGTCAAAACAGCCAACGAATCACACACACCCCGGCTAAACCGGTCCAAGGAGAAGTAGAGCTCAGCCTAAGCCTCGCTCGCCCCAAGCAATGTCGCTGCACTTATCCAGTCAATCAAGCTCTCCAACAGAGCAAAGCGGAGCCGCGGTCGCGTGGTTCGAGAACAAAGTCTCTGGACAATGCCGCATACCACAAAAGGAGCGCGCCACCGGCTCCGCCTGTCACTGCCGGGTGCACTCTGATGTAGGCCCCAATACCGGCCGTAATCTTCGCCCACGTCACTATACAAAGATGCCCAGCCCTCGCGAGGACGAGGTGGCTCAAAGCCCAACAAACACCAAAGACTACACGGAGATCATATCCCTCCACCGCACCGGCCCTCCTCAAGGAAAGCCCGTGATCGCAAAGAAAGCTCTGTAGGGCGTCATCGTCACCTCTCTCCCAGCCTCATGGAAGGTGCGGTGGTATCCCACCGCACTCGTAAAGGCCAAGGAAGACGCTCTTGTTCTTCCTCGTGTCCTAAACCCCAAATGTGTTCTCAACGAACACACCCAGCTGGGTAAGCATAAACCAAATTCTCCGGACTTCGGGCCTACCGTCCACGGAAATATCAGCATCCGCCGCATTAGCCAACAATTCTCGAGCGATCCCCTCGAAGTCTTCATCCTCTCGCCTTCCCGACCATAAGCTCCCGCATCCCGCAGTAAACACAAAGAAAGCGTACGTCAATCACAAGATTTAATATAAAGGCACATATAACCCGTCACAAAACACTATGACATATATTGCAATGAATAATTTTCACATACATTATATATATAATTTTTCCCATGCACCCCGTCACAAAACATGGCACACACATACACATTTTCAAAAGAAAAAGGGGGATTAAACCCTACACGACACATTTTCTAAAAAAAAAAAAAAAAAAGATCCGTCCCAACACGGAAAGCCATGAAAATAACTCCGTCAAAAAACACTTTTACATATTGCACATATTTTCCCCACAAAGTCCGGCCACCCAAAAACATGGCACACACTTGCACGACACATATGCATAACACATTTTTCAAAAAAAAAACTGGGTCCCTACACGGCACACACTTTCACATATAACCCGTCACAAAACACGGCACATGTCACATTTTTTCACAAAAATTATCACTACACGATAATTTTTCTCATAATGTACATACATAAATAGCATACTGTACAAAACACCAAAGCATGCATTTCATTAGAGAAGCACTTTATTTTCACAAAATAAAAGCTAATCAACACATTTCGCACAAAAATACACATACCCACAATTTTTACATGTCCATTCTCAACAATACATCAAGAATTTCACAAAAAGGCATAAAATAATAACAAAAAATTCAAAAATGCGAAAAACTAAAACCTAGTTCTAGCATTCAAAAATTCGAGCAGTGGAATCAAAACGAACGGATTTCTTACCTCCCCGACGTTCATAGAGCGACGATTGTGCACCTCCGGATTCGGATACAAGACATCCTGGTTCTTCGAAGATGGAACGAACGAAATCCACCTTCCCTTTGAAGCTCCATCCGTTGCTCGCTCGACCACCTCGATCCTGCGTTGGGACGCATTTACTCCTTCGAGATCCTTCACCATGGCAAGCAATTCAAGCAAAAAAATTTGATTTTGGTTAACAATGGAGGATTTTTTTCTCTCTCTCTCGCCCGGTTCACGAACCG